>JAHHFK020004599.1:0-37852 GCA_024533555.2 Aedes koreicus | reverse complement strand
GAAATGTCCAGACTGAACAAGGAATGGAGTGATACAACACTGTTCTACGAGTCGCGTCGGGCGATCATCGCACAAATTCAACACATCACCTATAATGAATTCCAGCCAATCGTACTAGGTAGCCAGATTGCAAGCAGCCCAGATCTAAGGTAAACCACCCTGACAGTGCTTAAAATCGACCCACAATTTCATAAACTTATCATACTCTTTATGAAGACTCGAACACGGTAAACATTACAATGGCTATTCGTCGTCCAACCGTGCGGGAGTTTTCAACGAAGTTGCCGTCGGAGCAATCCCCGTCTTCCTTACCATGCTCCCACCGGACATGTTCAACGAATCCGCTTCGGCAGAAATCTTGATCTCCAGCCCGTTCATGTTGCAAACCTTCATTCCCGATCACGCATCCTTCAATGACGTTTTGACTCCAATCTCTTTGGCCCTGCAACGCGGACGTGACCACGGAGTGCCATCCCACCACAAGGCACTGAATTTGTGCGAGAAGCGCTTCGGAATACCCTACGGATCCAAACTGACGTTCGACGATATGGAATACTTTGGCCTTTCACCCGACAAAAGGAAGGCCCTGGAGAACATCTACCAGTCAGTGTGGCGAACGCATTTCCTTCCATTCATATTTCACCACGTAAAAATACTCACTTTTAGGGACGCCGAAGACATCGATCTGCTGATTGGAGGTTTATCCGAAACTGCCACACTCGGAACCGTATTCGGCCCGACCTTAACGTGCCTGCTAGCCATCCAGTTCGCAAACCTACGAAACAGCGATCGGTTCTGGTACGAAAATGACCCGCCACCGTCGTCGTTGAATCTGCCACAATTGCAAGCTATTCGCCGTGTGACACTGTCCGGACCGCTCTGCGAGGCGATGGGAGTATCCAAGGCTCAACCGAAGGCCTTCATCCGTGAGGATCCCCATTGAATGCACGTTTGAGTTGCGAGCAGCTTGCCGGCATGGACGTTACTCCGTGGCGTGCAGAGGTAGAAGAAGAGGTCGACGAAGATGTAGAAGAGCAAACCCAACCGCCACCGGACTTGGCCGAGCTTGACATTGATGTAATCGAACAAGCAATTGCGAAGGCAAAGGATAAGCTGAACGAGAGGAAGCGCTTCGAGTACGAATCTTGGGTCAGCCGTAAGTAGTTGAGGCTTAGCATATCAATCAAATTTGTTATTATAAACTTCGTATTACGATTTCAGAGGGTGGAATCGATGCCAAATCCCCAGCTGGTACTGCCGCTTCTTTCAGTAAGGCTAACAAGAATGCGTTGATCATTGCCAATACTTCGCTGCTGTACGAGTTGGCTTCTAACGAAATTTTGAGCACATTGCATTCGTAAGTTTTCATTTTAGACTCCCACCGAAACCAATCTAACCGCATTTATGCATTCTAGGCTTCGTCGTCGCAAGCGTCAAGTTTTCGACAACAACTTGGGAGCCGCCTTCGGTGGAGATGACTTTGGCAACGCACTACAGACAATCGACGTTAACCAGTTCATAACGGGATCCATCTCTCCAATCAACCTCGAACCTCAGTGCGAAAATCTGGATGCTCCTTGCGATACAACTACTCCATTCCGAACCCTAACTGGTCATTGCAACAATCTCCGCAGTCCCAATCTTGGCCAATCGTTAACCACATTTGCCCGTCTGTTGCCGGCGGTTTACGACGACGGAATTTCACAACCACGTAGCATCTCTGTCGCCGGAAATCCTCTCCTAATCCACGCACTGTTTCATCCCTGATTCATCCGGATATTTCAAACCTTCACACACGCTACTCGCTCATGGTTATGCAGTATGCTCAAATCCTTGATCACGATCTTACGATGACGCCGATCCACAAAGGTTTCCACGAATCCATTCCGAGCTGCCGTTCGTGTGATTCGCCACGTACCGTTCATCCTGAATGCAATCCATTCCCGGTGCCACCGCGCGATCATTACTACCCGGAGTTGAACGTCACTAGCGGAGAACGTCTGTGCTTCCCATTCATGCGATCGTTGCCGGGTCAACAAGCACTGGGACCTCGTGAGCAAATTAATCAGAACACTGCATTTTTGGATGCTTCAATGATCTACGGAGAGAACGGTTGTGTTGGCAAAGGACTCCGTGGATTTTCTGGTCGTCTGAACTCTACGATTCATCCCATCCGAGGAAAGGAGCTTTTGCCACAGACTCCGATTCACCCAGAGTGTAAATCCCCTAGTGGCTACTGCTTCGCTGCTGGAGACGCCCGAGCATCCGAACAACCAGGCCTCACCACTATTCATACGCTTTTCATGCGTGAACACAATCGCATCGTCGAGGGACTCCGTGGAGTCAACCCACACTGGAACGGTGATCAGCTGTACGAACATGCGCGCCGGATCGTCATTGCCCAAAATCAGCACATCACCTACAATGAGTTCCTTCCGCGTATTCTCAGCTGGAACGCAGTCAATCTGTATGGTCTAAAACTACTTCCGCAAGGATACTATAAGGATTACAACCCAACGTGTAACCCAGCGATCGTGACTGAATTCGCAGCGGCAGCATTCCGCATTGGACACTCACTGCTACGTCCTCACATTCCTCGCCTAAGCGCACAGTATCAGCCGATCGACCCACCAATTCTATTGAGAGACGGTTTCTTCAAGATGGACATTTTCGTTCAACAGCCAGGCCTTATCGATGAGATCTCCCGTGGTCTGGTAGCAACTCCTATGGAAACTCTCGATCAGTTTATTACCGGTGAAGTTACTAACCATTTGTTCGAAGATCGCCGAATCCCATTCTCCGGAATCGATCTGATTGCATTGAACGTTCAACGAGCACGTGATCACGGAATCCCATCCTATAACAACTACCGTGCTCTGTGCAATCTGAAACGAGCACAAAACTGGGATGACTTGACCCGCGAAATTCCTCCAGAGGTGATCTCTCGACTGAAGCGCATCTACGACAGCGTAGACGATATCGATCTGTTCCCAGGTGGCATGTCAGAACGTCCTCTACAAGGTGGACTTGTTGGTCCAACCTTCGCCTGTATCATCGCCATCCAGTTCCGGCAAGTGCGCAAGTGTGATCGTTTCTGGTACGTGTACTCATTTATCATAGATTTCTTGAGTAATAGAGTGAATTAAACTTATGTTTGTTACAGGTATGAAAATGACGACCCTGCGGTCAAGTTCACAGAGGCTCAATTGGCTGAGTTGCGCAAGACCACGCTGTCGAAGATCATTTGCGAGAATCTGGACATCCAGGGTGATATGCAGCGTGCTGCTTTCGATCTACCAAGTAATTTCCTGTAAGTTTTTCAAACAATCAACCTTCTGTTCAACGGCCATTGCTAATCCGATGTTCAAACATTTCAGCAATCCACGTGTCCCATGCAGTTCAATGCAACAAATCGATCTCAGTGCTTGGCGGGAGAATGTTGTTGCAGGTTGTCACATCGGCGGCAAGCATGTCGACATTGGCGATTCTGCCTTCCCATCGCCATGCACCAGTTGTATCTGTACAAACGAAGGCGTAAGTGTTTCAACCTAACCTCACATCAGCCAAACCTTAACCGTTGCCTTTTTTTCAGCCTCAATGTGCCTCACTCCGCATCACCGACTGCGCTCAGCTATCACGGGAGTGGCCTCGAGATGTCATTCTTCGCGATGACGTTTGCAGTGCTCAGTGTGGCCTGGTTCTACAGAACGGCAATCCCCAGGGTCGTCAACTTCCGATCAATCTGCGACCGCCAACTTCGCAGCGAGTTTCCCGCTCACGAGTCGTGCAACGGCAGTCGGCCGTTCCGATTAGCTTCCAGGGCTTCCAATTCCCCGATCTGACGCAGTTCATCGGGTAAACTACCACAGTTACCACAACCCTTATCCCATCTCAACACTAACTGAAACGTATTACATAATCGTTGTTTGTAAATATTGAGCGGCCATATTACTACCACTTTATTCTTTACTTTTCTCAATTGCTAATGAATCAACAAACTGCCCTATAGTATGATTCTTTTAAAATTAGTTTACACTCCTGTACACGAATGCGTTTCACCTCGAGGGCGTCCGTTTAGACCGTAATCGTAATTTTGTTTTATTGTAAATATTAGGTTAGTGTAAGAAATCAAAAAGCCAACTGTCAGCACTTTTTTTTTCGTTTCTTCAATATTTAATTCTTTTCAATCTTTTTGTTTTAAGTTAAACAAAAAAAACCAACTATGTTATCAAGTAAGTCTACAAACTATTTGAGATGTAGCAATTCGTAATCTCACAGAAAAAGGAAACACAAGAAGAAGAGAAAACATCGTGAAACAATCAGTGATACAAATTACAACCAATATCATAGAGGACCAACCCCATTGTAGCACATGAGCTCGTATCCACTTAAACCTAAAGTCTTCGTACAAATCAAGCAACCTCAAGATGACGGAACATATGTAGAACGCACTTCGATTAGTGGATTAGTTTGATGTTGCCGTTTCTATAGGAAGAAACCAAGAAGCACATAGAAAGCATAATTTGTACATGTAACGTTACCCAGAAAGTCGTGTTTTATGCTAGGAACGAATCAATTTTAAATAAAGTGTATTTATAATTTAAACTAACATGTGTTTTATTCAAAGTTTAATTGAAGCATCCTTGCTAAAATATTACAACTTCACTAATCATCGTTTCCCGTACAGGTATTCTGTATGCCAAATATCGATAGAAAGGTTTATTTCGATTTCCATGAAACTCGAATACGGGTGAGCAATCGCGAATTTTGAAAACATCCCTAGCTCATTTGGAACAATATGGGTACAGCAACTGTCCGCTGACTGGGTGCTTATTTACTGGACTGCTTTTGACGTAGGACTACGTCTTTGTCTTCAGTACAGGAGTAAAGACTGTATTCTATCAAATTTGGACACACAAAATAGGTCACCAAAAATTTTCCTTGAGCCCGATTCTTTTCAAACTTTCTGGAAATAAAGTACTACTAAATGGTTAAGTTTTGACATCATGGTTTATTGAACCTCTTCTCCCAACCCAAATGCCCGCACCTTTGCCTTGACCCCTTTCATCAAATTTTGGGCAATGATAGGACCGACTTGCTTACTTACTTTTAACCACACTTTCTTTATTTCAAGTTCATTTTCTATCAGTTTTGGAGTTTTAACGAGCTCTGCCTTCATGATTGCCCAAAATTTTTCAATTGGGCGAAGTTCCGGAGTGTTTGGAGGGTTGACGTCTTTTGGTACAAAAACTACATTATTATCTTTGTACCAGTCTAAGACGGGCCGGGCATAGTGGCAAGATGCCAAATCCGGCCAAAACAGTGTCGGGCCATTGTGAGATCTCAAGAAGGGCAGAAGTCCTTGTAGATTTGTCCGTTGACGGTCCCAGAGGTGATGAAGGGCTGACTCATTTTGCCACATCCGCAGATCGCTTGCCAGACAAGGATTTTTTTTTGGCGAATTTCGACAGTTTCTTCTTCCGTACACTCTCCGGAACGGCCAACTTAGAGGTGGCGACGTAGTGTTCCTGTCCTGGCATTTGTTTGGTGTCGGCTTTAATGTAGGTCTCATCGTCCATCACAATGCAGAACGGTTTTGTGAGCCACTCCCTGTACAGTTTTCTTGCACGAGTTTTGGCCACCGAGTTCTGTTTATCGCTCCGGTTCGGTGCCTTCTGGACCTTGTACACATGTAATCCAGAACGTTTCATTGTTTTCTGCACAAAACAAACTGAAACTTTCGCCTTTTTCGCAACATCCCTGATCGAAATGTTGGGATAACGCTTAAATTGGTTCAATACCATCCTGGCCTTCTCCGGATTTGATGTGCCACGTTTTTTGCCACTACCATTTTTCCGCTTGGTTGTCTTACGGCCCTTGAACGTTTTGATTACATGAGATACGGTTGAATGTGCGATCCCGAGCTGTTTTCCGATCCATCGATGAGAAGCGTTTGGGTTTTCGAAGTGAGTGCCCATAATTTGTTGGCGCACTATTTCTTCATTCGAAGCCGTCACTGAAATCACTCGACCGATTTTCACGAAACTCATTACACAATTGACACAACACAATGAAATATATTCAGTTAAAATTTCAATAATTTTTACCCACACGCTAAAAAGTTACGAACAATTGCGTGTGTCCAAATTTCATCGAATACAGTCTTTACATGTTGCGAGTACGAAAATTTGGAGCGTCACGAAATATACTTAGGTTTTGAACGTTAATAACTAATTCATTCCATGACCGATTTTCAAAATTTTTGCACCAATCTATCTAGAATATTTCTACGCATCAATTTTAATAGTAAATTTTTTAACAGTTAATTCAAGGTGATACCTTATAATGTCGTAAATTTACCAAATACACAGTACTTTTCTAACACAGACTTCATATTTAAGTACGGAACGTCTCCTAGGCAGCCATGAATGTTATGTAACGGGTACACCTTCGCATTTTGATTTAGTTTTTCGGCAGTCGTGGGGCTGTGCAGAGGCTGTAGAAACGCATTTGCACTGGCGAGCAGTCGTTGCTCAGAGAGGCGTTGGTGCAGTTGGTGGCTGTTGGTGCCGATTCTCCCGCCAATCTCGCTGCGAGAAACATGGCTGATGAAGCCTACGAGTTGGGGGGAAAAAGCTGCCCGTGACAACGAGACTAGAATTATCCCACGTCACCTGCAGATGGCCACCCGCAACGACGAGGAACTGAACCAAGAATACCAAGAAGAAAGCCCAAGTTCAATCGCAAACCATGTTTCTCCCCCGTCAACTAAATCCGTCCTTTTCAAGACGACCAAATCAGTTTGCAAACTAAAGTGTTTGTTTTCTTGAATTGTTTGAAATTTCCATTACCGCACCCCGGCTGTACATGGCATTACGTTAAACGCCGCGTCCCAGAGTAAAGACCCAGCTACAATGGGGAGCACAACGGCACTGTTGGAAACAACACCGCTGGGCACACTGGATGCCCCTGTCGGAGAGCGAAATTCGGAGGCTGTTTTATTTTCGTATCCCGAACAAAATCAAAGAGTTAAAAGTGCTGATAAAAAATCAAGACAGGCCATCGGAACACTGGTACCCTCTAGAAAAGTCCAGCCCCCCTCTACAAGTTAACCCCGTTGCTGGACAGTGATGGAATAATCAGGATGGAATGTCGTAGCGGAGATGCCAAGGAACTGCCTTTCGACGTACGCTTTCCTGTCATCCTTCCGAGGAACCACGAAGTTACGAAAAAGATAATCCAGCACTTCCACGAACGATATGGGCACGGTTTTCGCGAGACCGTAAAAAATGAACTGCGTCAGCGGTACTTCATCCCGAACATCAACGCTGCAGTAAGAAAGGTGGCTGGCAACTGCTTGTGGTATAAAGTTCACCGAAATCAACCGAAAACCCCAAGAATGGCCTCTCTACCGCCGGAAAGGCTTTTACCGTTCCAGCGTCCATTTTGCTATACCGGGATGGATTACTTTGGGCCCGTGGAGGTGTCCTACGGTCGCAGTCATCCGAAGCGTTGGGTAGTTTTATTTACGTGTCTTGTAACACGAGCGATACATCTTGAAGTTGCCCATGATCTTACAGCAGCGTCGTGTTTGATGGCGATTTGGAGGATCGTGGAGCGCCGAGGAACGCCACTTGAGTTCTGTTCAGACAATGGAACAAATCTGAAGACAGCAGATCCACCAATTCCACGAGAAATCACTGGGATGTTGGATAGTCAGGAAAAGGTAAGCAGCAGGGTTCGTTTTGGTTACAAAACGCTAAAAGTGTGTAACTGGCACTATCCGCCAAAAGCATGGGACCGCTCTAACGAGCAACAGAACATCAAACGCCAGTTGTACCGCACCCCGAATTGTCCAACATGACCTTCTAGTCTTCTGGTCTTTCTTTCTGCGCACGACGTGGAAGTTCTTTCCTCCTGCCAGCCCTCACATGGGGGGCTCGTGGGAACGGCTTGTACGAACGGTAGGACGCTTACGATGGGAAGAAGCTTACGGACGAAATCCTCCACACGTCGATCATCGAAGCAGAAGTAATGGTGAATTCCCGTCCGTTGGTGTACGTAGCTGAAGAATCTTCAACCGCAATCAGCCCCAACCATTTCCTGCGAGGTGTATCCCCGAATGAGCCAGTTCGTGTTCCACCACCTCCCCCACTCCGCGGAAGCCTTCCGCAACGATCGATCTCAAGAACTAGCTGAGCATCTGTGGCAACGATGGGTAAAGGAATACGTGCCAATGATCAACCAACGAAGCAAGTGGTTCAGCGAAACGAAGCCGTTGAAAGCTGGTGACCTGGTCTTCGTGGTGGATGGAAAGTCGGAGGTCGGAGAGCGAAATTCGGAGCGAAACGAAACGTCAACTTGAGAGGAGTCGGAAATAGACCATGACTTTAGTGAAGTGGTAAAAGGAAAACAAATTGAGGAAAGGAGTGTAAACAGTGTGCTATTTGCAGCTAAAATAAAATTTGATTATTAATTAGTGAACTAAAACGTTTGATACGCGAGTAACAGACATCTATTGTTATTTCTAAAATTATAAACACCTATATATCCAATTATTACTAGAACTCCACACTACAGATTGAAATCAACATAACAAACAACATAAAATCGCAACACAAAGCTACAGGTTAAAATTGTTGAATAAAGGCATTTCGGAAGGAAGATTTTCTGTACAGGAGGAAGGAAACTAACTGTAAGCGAGGTAAAATTAGACAAATGAATTTATTTAATAAAACATTCGTTGTAGCTTTGATCTACTCACACCGGAGTTGATCCAAAGACGGTTTTATTTTCGTAACCCGAACAGGCGCGTTACGGCAGCTTTTGACAGTTAATCCATATATTTTATGTCAAAAGCTGCTCCCCATTGTAGCTGGGCCTTAAATGGCAAAGTGCGTTGAACAACCAACGAACCAACAGATCCATAACTATGTTCTACGCGTTAAAGCTAATGGCCCTCTCAACCATCGTAGAAAATACAACCGGGGCCGTATCATGATTAAGGGCCACCAAATGCTATCTAAAGAGTTTACAATAGAATTTTCTTACATATTTACTTCCTAATGCTGGTCGAACGTTCCATTAGCACTTTTTCGACCTAGACGTCTATCGGCAATAATAGACTTTGAATTCCCAAACAGACCACAACCATCTCAACGCAATAAGGATAATGATCTCCAGGTGGTTGATCATATCAACAGGATGTCTCTTATGGTGCATTCTCGCTACACCATCTTGGAAGGCCAACATTTCAAGAAGCAAAGTTTGAAAAAAGAAAACGTATAACACCACATCTACCGGGTGCTGAAGCATTTTAACCGTAACTGCCGTTTCCTCCAAAGCGATAAGCATTATGAACAACTTCTATGATATTTCCGAGCGGATTGAAAGCGTAGCTTCCCAGAGTCATAAAACAAGCCTTATAATTTATATAACAAAGTCAAATACATGGTATGTGTATAGCTGATACATCATATTTCTTATATTTATAAATTGAATATTGCTTCTAATGATAAGTATTTGTCGATCAGACTTATACATTAATAGTTTATGTTAATGAAAATAATATTCAATATTTTTTCGGTGTAGGTTAGGTTAATTATCACTTCACGTTTTTGAGACTTAAAATCACAAACAAAACAAAACAACAAGGCTTAAATTGCTAACAAATGGATGCACCAGTGGAGCGAACGATTCTTGAAAATTTTATGCATGAAGTCCTAATAGTAATTGAGGTTTGTGCACAGAAAACTTCGAAGTGAAATAGATTTGCTCTCAATATCACGTTAACTTCAATACCTGCATTATTTTCCTTTTTTTTTTCTAAGAGTCAGAGCTCGTTTGTCATGGCCTGCATCTGTTCCAATTGATCCACTAATCGCACGCTTTCAGAAGAACGTACCCAACAAACATCAATGCTGAATAACTGTTTGTTCAAAAAAATTTGGAGAAGTTGTTCAGCTTTTTCTTCTAAAAAGCTGAATAACTTCTCCAAATTGGTTTGAACAAGCGGTTATTCGACACGGATGTTTGTTGGGTAACCAATGTCGGTCAGATAGGGCACTGTTAACGTTTGAGTATCGGGATCAACCAGCAAAGCATTTAATTTTAAGAGGTTGATTTTGACTCACCTGTTGAAGTTTGTTCTTACTTTCTCTCCTTTGAATGGTGTTGATAATAGCATGTATTTTAGATGATTTTGTTGACTCTCTGTTTGTTGGTGTTGTTGTCATCAGTTGACTGGAATTGCTGAGTTTTTTGTTCATTTCGAGTTGTTTGTCTTGTTGTTCTTGGTGGTTCCTAAAGACTGGACTCGGAAAAAATGAGACACACAAAAATGATCACCAAAAATTCATTTTAAATCGGATACTTCTCAAATTTTCAGGGATTAAATAACTATATATTAGCTATGTTTTGGCATAATTTATTTATTGAATTTCCTTCCCCAAGCTGAATGCTCGTACATTTCTCTTAACACTGCTCATGAGATCTTGGGCGAGGCTTTGTCCATCTTCCTTACACAATTTCTCCCAGTTTTTCTTCAAAGCTTCATCGGTTTTGAATGTTTTTCCGCTTTTCTTCAACTTCTTCTTCATTATCGCCCAAAACTTTTCGATCGGACGAAGTTCTGGTGTATTTGGCGGGTTCGCCTCCTTCGGGACCACATTAACGCCCTTCGCTTCGTACCAATCCATTACAGGCTTGGCGTAATGGCACGAAGCGAGATCCGGCCAGAACAGCGTGGGACCACGGTGAGAGCGGAGGAAGGGCAGCAAGCGCTTCTGCAAGCATTCCTCTCGATAAATCTGCCCGTTTATGGTGCCGGTTGTAACGAACGGCTTGCTGTACCGTCCGCACTCGCAGATCGCCTGCCACAACAGGTACTTCTTCGCGAATTTGTCCATCTTTCTCTTCCGGAACTTTTCCGGAACCTCCATGCGGGACGTACCGACAAAAAACTCGAGGCCGGGGATTTGTTTGGTGTCCGCCTTGATATATGTCTCGTCGTCCATGACGAGACAGCCTGGCTTGACCAGCCACTCACGGTACAGCTTCCGCGCACGCAATTTGGCCACCGTGTTTTGCTTGTCAGTCCGGTTTGGCGCCTTCCTGACCTTAAAAACACGTAGCCCAGCCCGCTTCATGGTCTGCTGGACGAACCACTTCGACGAATTGACCTTTTTGGCCACGTCTCGGGTGGAAAGGTTCGGGTTATTCTTAAAGTACTGCCTTATCTTCCGCGCCTTCATCTGGGTATTCCGTTTTCGGTTTTCGGCCGCTTCCAGCGCGCCGCTCGATGGTCTTCGTCTCCTGGAACATCTTCACAACGCGGGACACGGTTGAATGGTGGATTCCAAGCCTTTTGCTGATCCATCTGTGCGACTGACCAGGATTATCGATCACCGCGCCCAAGATTTGCTGGCGTAGCTCTTCTTGTTTCGAATGCATCTTGAAAACTACTTGACAGATCGCGATAAAATTTTGCACACATAAACATAACACTCTAAACTAGTATTACCCAAAATTTCATTAATTTTTACCCACGCGATAAAAAGTTACACCCAAAACAAAGTGTCGCATTTTTTCCGAGTCCAATCTTTAGAAAAGAGCACAGATGATGATACGCTTTGTAGTCCTTTTTTTATTCGCTCAGCTGTTGTGGCTCCTCTTGTGAGACTGCTAGTTATATATGCGCCTAGATATCACAGAATGGAGACTACGGGTAGCTTATATTTTCCAAAAGTGGCCGTGGTTTCTGGGCTGATATTGTTTGTGTATCTGGGATCTCAAAACAGCACCTTCGTTTTTTTAGTGTTAATCTCCAGTCCTACTGACATCAACAACGGTCCCAATATGCCAATGAGCCTCTCCACTTCGCCAACATCCTCGCAAATGAATAGAAGATCATCGGCATACCCTAGAATACATGGCAGCTCTATCCTAGATCCATGGACCAACTTGATTTTCGGAATGAATTTCTTAACTGACTGAACGACGTGGTGCAACATAAGGATGAACAGTTGTGGACTCAGCGGTCAGCCTTGTTTGACTCCTTTTAATTTCCTGATAGACTTTGTTCGCTGGCCAAACCATTGCACCGAGGTAGTTTCTCTCAAGCCGGCTTCTATTATGCGGTTGATTAGTGCTTTTGAAACACCCAGCTCAGTAAAAATGGTTGCTTCTTTTGAGGCATCTAACCTATCCTTAGCTTTTTTCAAGTCCAACGAAACCAATACCGTTTGCTGCCCTTTCCTCCACCGCTCGTCAAGGATACGACGAAGCACAAATGCTTGGTCCACTGCGCTCCGGTTTCGCTGAAATGCCATTTGGTAGCCAGGCAGAGGGCCAACTTGTTCAGTTGGCCGTTTGAGCAGTAGTCTTGCGTGGATTTGGTATGCTGTCGAGCATAGTGTGATACAGGGACCTACACCCCCCACCCCCTCTCCCCCCACACCCACTTACTCCCCTCCCCCTCCTATCCCTTCTTCCCTAACCTTAAAATAGGGGGGGTGGGCACGTAACCCGGGACCGGCGCAAACCCGCCCGCCCGCCCCCCCTAACCGTTGTTCCCCGCCGCCGGCCTTTCTCCAGCGGACCACCCCCCCCACCCCCCCCCTCACGGGGGGTGCACTACCCGGACCGCGCAACCCGCCCCCCACTCCCCCCTAACCGTTTTCCCCCCCGCCCGGCTTTACCCCCGGGCGGCCTCGCGCGCCGCCCCCCCCCGCCCGCGGTCTCCTGTTGAATGCTGATGTACTTTCTGTCTTTTGACTCTTTCTGTCTCTTGTTTTGCTTTATAAACCGGAACGTTTTGGTCATTTTAGCAAGGGGGTTCTCCTCCTCTATATCTAACAGGAACGTGTTGACTTTCTCAGCGAAGTGTTTCTGGTATGCTTTTTGTTTTTCTGCTCTTGCTTGCCGAGCAGCTTTGTTTAGAGCAGGATTCTTCCTATCCTCTAGCCGTTTTTGTTGAGCCAGGAAATTGCGTTTGGAAGCTTCGACTCGACGAGGAGTTGGTGGCGATCCTTGACTTGCGAGTGTTTCTTTCGCCGCGAAGACGACAGATGATTCGATTTTAGTCCAAGCGCTTTCGATGTCTGTGGACTGTTGAGCGGGATCTCCTCTTATAGACTGTTCCAGAAAGTATAAGCACACTTTCAAAATAACAAAAAAGTCATGTTTTTTTTTAGTTTTAATAATTTTATTTAGCAAATCATATTTGTATTTGTGTTTTATATGATATTTTACTCTCGTTTAATCAAAATATTTAATAATAGCCAAAACTCCTAACTTTTCCTCGAACATGACCCATTAGCTTCTGCACAGTGGTACTTCTCACCATTTTGACCACTTTTGGCCAACCTTTTTTAAATTTATGGGTGTCGTCCGCTGATTTTTATGAATTTTTGAAGCTTTGCTTTCGTTAAAGCCCAAAAAGTCTCGATTGGCCGTGCCTCCGGGCAGTTCGGCGGATTCAGGCACGAAACATACATTTTGACTTTTGTACCATTCTAAAGTGCCCTTTGCGTAATGACATGACGCCAAATCAGGCCAAAACCCTACTTGACCTTCGTGCTGCCTGATCATCGGCAATAATCGCTTCTGGAGACATTCCTTAGCGTATTTCTGATTGTTCATCGTCTCCGTTGTGCTGTACGGACTAGATGTTTTACCACACTCGCATATTGCCTGCCAAACCATAACCTTCTTAACTAATTTTTCGGTAAAAATTGCCTTCTCCGTTTCGGGGATGTCTTTGTCTTCGCTTACAGTATAGAATGTGGCCCGGGAAGCGCTTTGTAATCTAGTTTCACATACGTTTCATCGTCCATTATTATACACCCACAATTTCTACACAATAACGAATCGTAGAGTTTGCGGGCCCGTGGTTTCACGGACGCGGCCTGTTTTGGGTTCTTTTTGAAGTTTTTCCTGCTTTGGCACGCATGACGTTACTCGACGAGGTCCCTGGTTTTTTCGCAACATCCCGAACGGAAGTCGCTGGTTTTCGCTTGTAGGCATCCCCGATCTTTTTATCGATATCCGGACTGACAGAACCGGATTTCCGACCACTCTCCGGCGCATCTTCAAACGTACACTGTTCTCTATATTTTCGAATCGCAGATCGTACCACTCCGACGCTTACACCCTCTTCCTTGGCCAATTTTCTCAAGGTGAGTCCGCTCACAGTGCACCATTTGTGCACGATACTTTTTCGTTGTTCCGGAGTAAGACCGCGCAATTTGATAGGTAACACAAAAGTGAGCACTTTTTTGATGCTATGTCATTCAGAAATGTGCAAACAAAAGGACGCAGCCAAAACATGTTGAAATATTTCATTATATTCAAAGTGACCGTTAAAATAAGGTGTGCTTATACTTTCTGGAACAGTCGTTAGCAGTTTCTGATCTACGTTTTCTAGAAACTTCTGTTGGGGCTCCTGATCTTTCCCTTAAACTTCAAAATCCAATCTTAATCTCTTTGATGGATTTTCCGACTGGCTTCGATTTCAGTCTGTTTGTGATGGAGGAGTCGTACCCCAATTCGCATAAAGAGCATGTTTGTCATTAAAACGTGATCCAATTGGAACTTAGTTTTACCATTTGTTCAGGTGATATTTACTGATGGTGATGTGCTAAAGATTAGATAATTTTTTCGTCTGAATCCGTGCATAAGATATTTTAACGCCCATCCATTTGGATTACATTGATCGTGCAGCAGGTTGTTCCCAATCAGCGATTTGTCGTCTTCAGACAGGTCGTTCTTCCCAATTCTTGCGATCGTATCACCTATTATGATAATGCGTTCTCGGAACTTTACTCGCAGATTTAGCATATATGCTCTCAAGATGCACTTTCTCCACTTTCTCCAAATATCTCGCCCATATATGAGCAACAGTTGCTGCTGATTCTTCGGAACTTATTCTCCTGGATGATACATTTTGCCATCACAATGGCCGTGCCTCCGCCCAGTCTCTCACGGGAGCATCCTTCTGTATTTACATTAAACCATGTGTAATTTGTTGTCTTTACAGTGCATTGTGCTAGGCGGTTTCCTGTATTGCTACTATCGAGTGTCTGTTGCTTATGAAGTGGTTATCCATTGCATTCCGTTTAGCTTCCTCCGAACATCCTCTTGCCTTCCAACTAGCAATGATGAACTAATTCCCTTGTTGAGTTAGTCGCTACGATTGTTCCGAGTCCATTCCTGAGCCAATAGTTAGTTGTGATGCATTTGGTCCTACATGACTCTGCATATTCGTAATGTATGATCTGGGAGGGTTAAAGCCTCGCTATTGGTGCCAGTATTGGTTCTTTCCGGGTTTGATGCGAATTTTTGGACAACACTGTCATAGTGATTCCTTGACGGGTTGCGTCTGCTTCTGAATGCAGTCCGGTATGCAATTCTTAGAACTCCATATGCTCTGTGACTTTCACCAAACACCTCGATAGGACCGTCTTCGTGATACACCTCTATTTTCCTCCTGAAGATCTCGACTGCCGTAGCTATAGTCTCTTCCCCTCCCCATTCGTTGGTCTCAGCTAGACGTTCTAGGAAATTAGTAGTCCTGAGTTCCAACGTTACACCCAAGTGAGGCATCTCTTCAGTTGTAACTGCTAAGGATTCCCTGAAGTCCTCCATGTGGTTTCTTATGTGCTCCACTACACTTCTCCGTAGCTCCATGATCTTCGTTTGATGTTCTTGGGTTCCTTGCTTTGTGTTATACTGCTGAGGCACCAACACAGAAAACAAACAGTGTCCGTCACCGATTATTGACAAGTATGCTTCCATTATCGTATCTCATATGCTCCATTTTTACTTGATGTCTCCGCACGTAAAACACCGGAAAAAAGATACAAAAGGAAAATGTTGATATTATCACAACGCCCTATATTAAGGGCTAATTTTGCTAGTAAACTACTACTAAAATACAAAGATATAGATAAAGGTGAACGAGAATTGAAATAATTTTAGAAAGCTATAGAGTAATGGTAATTTAATTACCTTTAAAATCTGATAGAACAAAAGTGCAGATGTGGAGTAGGTGTATAATAGATATGCAGAAAAACAAAAAGAAAGAAAAATTAAAGACAAGTGATAGATTGAAGATAGGAAAGCATAAGTTGGATATTAGAAGCTGCTGAACGTTAGCTGGGGGTTCTGTGTTAGTAATGATAATGTTAGTACAGAACCTTAATGGACCCTCCCGGTTCCTCCAATAGAGTTAGTTATTATAACTCTATCCGAGGCGAAACTTAATGATTGATTTAGATTCTAGACGTCAAAAACTAAATATGAATAAATAATAATAAAATAAAAGTTAAAAGTGGCGGTGCTTAATATATTTTTGTTAGGTAAACATTTTAAGTAAGAACAAGAACCAGTTAAATATCAAGCATTACATTATCTTAAGTCAACATATTTAACAAAAGAGAAAAAGCTACAAACAATATGCAAGTGACTATTAACTAGGTAAGTATAATAACAAACACTCAATTATTCATAAAACTATAGATAACGATCATATCATTAAGGCGCCGTTGATCCCTTCAGCAATGAGGAGGGAACTTTAACGCCTGCATTATTTTCGGGCTCATATATTCAAGTTGCGCAAGCAGATCGTTAGACACCTGCATCGTGGACATTCAGGAATAAAATGGATGAATTCACTAACCCGCAGTTACATCTACTGGCCCAAATTTTCGACAACTCCTTAGGAGATTTCAGCCGCTATGTAAATATTTATCAACAAAAACCTAAAAAACCCGGTGGTAGACGTTATATTTTAAATAACCTAAACAAAACGTTCGAACCAATAAAAAAGAAAGAACGTTTGGATGTTTCGATGCAATAATTGGCTACCTAATTAGATTATTAGAACGAACAACTGAAATTTATTGAACAAACGGTTCCTCTATAAATTCAATGATAATACTACTTCTTGGAAAAGAAGCTCATGATCGATCCCTGCTTGGTTTTGGGAGTCGGTGGAGTTACCTTGCCTTGCTTCTTAACCCCCGGCTTAGCATCTGACTTACTACCCTTCTCAACACTTTCATTCGAAACGGGTTCCTTCTCAGCCTTCTTTCCAGCCGCCGTATTATTGTTCGACGCATCTCCGTCTTCATCTTCGGATGCGGACACCATGACGTACTCCTTGATGGTGGCTAAAAGCGATTGTGTTAAAAATGGTACCATGATTCCCTGTCTCTTAG
Source organism: Aedes koreicus (assembly GCA_024533555.2). Lineage (NCBI taxonomy): Eukaryota > Metazoa > Arthropoda > Insecta > Diptera > Culicidae > Aedes > Aedes koreicus. The sequence goes on along the minus strand of JAHHFK020004599.1, from coordinate 20,633 downwards.
TAAATAAACTTACTCATATAGCCGTCATCACCCATAAAGTTCTTGGTGACAAACTTCTTAACCTTCGCTCTATTTCGATGCGAACCATTGGTATTGTTCTCCTCTGCTTTTTCTGGACTCAGTTCTTTCTTCTGATTCTTGTTCTCTGCCTTCTCGCCATCGTCCTTGATCTCCGCATCATCCGAATCATCAACGTCAAACTTGATCAACCTCTCCTCCGGTTCCCTTAGATGCTGAGGTTCATTATCTTCTTCTTCCTCGCTGGAATCATCGACCTGCAAAATCCTGGATCTTTTGCTGGGATTCGCCTTGCCACCCTTCTTCATTGCCTGCGTCTTTCGACCACCTTTCTTCACTGGTTCCTTCTTTGCCTGTGGTGTGTTCGGGATCACATCGTCTCCGTCCGATTCATCCGAAATCATGCGCTTCCACCGGGGAGTGTCCACGTGCTTAATATTCGTAATTTTCTCTTTCTTGTTAGGCTTATTCACTTCCTTAGGCGATTCTTTTACCTTCTTGATCTCCTCTACCGCAGGAGACACGGTAGAAGTAACCGGCGTCGGCTTAGCGGCACCCGGTTTGTTAGAAAAGAAGGAAGCTATGGAAGCTTTACCGCTGACGACTTTCTAATTGTAATTGTAATTGTTCAGTGTATAGTCCGTGCTTTCCTGCTAAGATTGCGTATCCGGGGACTCACCCCCAGGTCTATACACCTATAGTCCTTCCCGTTGCACTCGTCAGCTCGTGCGATACTCTAGACTCACATGGGTGGTCGTATCCGGGTCCTCCACTGGGTAGGCACAAGTGTCCGTCCAGTTTCTGGTACATTATTTATCTATTTTTTATGCCTGAATGAAGTACTAATGCTTAAAAAGTTATAAGAAAACCCGTGTGAAAACAACTAAATAGTAGTCATTGGTATTGCGCTCAATTGGCCATTATAATGAAGATTTTATTCCGACCTCTTGAAAATATTTCAAACTTTTGAGAGTGGACTAATGTCCATATTTGTACCTTTTAGATTTTGGATTATTAGTAACATTACATGAACTTTTCTCATTAAATGTCTCTCTCAACAACCAGATGGCAGCGTGGAAGGTGCCCTGTATTGGCCAACAAATTCTCTGTAAAACCCTTCCCTTATACATTCAAACCCAACACCTCATCACATCCAAATGCTTTCCTGGAAAGAAATAAGAATAATAATAAAAATAAAATATGTAGACACAAATTGACGAAACAACTACAAAAGGTCGGAATCGGATGCTTTCATGTTTCGTTGGCTGGCGATTCCCTTCCTGGTTCCCTCGGCTGCACAGGTGATATTTTTTCCAGTGAATATTTTCCTGAGCGACGGCATGCTCCTTTACAAGTGGTGATCCTGCAAATAGAGACTAAACAAACCGGACTACTCCTCGGATTGGTGGCCTGTCATATCATTAATAGCTGATATATCTAAATATAATTAAACAAACCCTTTATGATAAAAAGGCATTTCATACTTATATTAATGAGTTGAGATGTGTGATTATTATCGACCCCTGGGATCCTATTAAATTGTATTCCAAATACTCTGATTTGGCTAAATTGTTCTCAGAGTCAAAAATATTAACGTTATGAGTTTTATTGACCTATTGACCTACAAGTCAAGTCTTTATTCCTCTGTGATAGTAATCTTTATGCCTAACTGAATTATTCTTACTTAAGAGTATTGAGAAAACCCGTGTGTAAAACGGCAACATTTAGTAACATTCCATAAACCCATATTATTAAATATTTATTCCAACAACCAAATGAAAACTAAGAAGGTGCCTTGCTTTGGCCAACAATAAATTCTCCTTCAAGCATTCCCCTTAACCATCCAAACCCAACACTTCATCAAACCTTTTTAATGAAGAGCTACATCTGATGACCTCAGTCGGCTGTTCTACTTAATAGCCCCTTAATCCTGTAATGTTACTAGTCTATACTGTTACTGTCACCCTCTATTGTTAGTGAGTACATAGGGAAGATGTACCCTACTTGAAATAAAACGATATACGCTCAGCTACTCTCGATGTATACTTCCCTAATCAGTCCCTCCGCTTCTTGTAATAACCTAACTCACAATCCACCGATTCCAAAGCACGAGAGAAATTCCCGCCGCCTAACATGAAATGGGCAGAATGTTACAACTTGAAATTGTAACAGAAATCGATGAATCAACCCTCTCAGGTTTAACGCTAATATGCTATTATGATAAATTTAGAAGCTCATAACTGCATGCTAGGACTTTGCAAAAACTTAGGATTTGGTAATTTGAGTCGCTTAACAAATCCTCAAACATATGTGCAAAAGCACGTTGGCCAATATTTAGCGTCAACCAGTGGGTACGTGTGCTCTACTCCAAGTTCCCCTTCTTTCAAACTCACCTTCAGTTCAATTTACCCATTGAGTTGGACACCTCACAATAGAAAATCTTGTGATGGAGCACGGACGTTAGGTTACTAGATGTATGAAACATACTCTATAGCCTATTTAGGATTATATCTGAAAAATCCAAATTTGGCCAACACCCACCAAGTAGGGGTTCGATGATAATCACACAAAACCTAAATTATAATTAATCATGTGAACATAAATTCCCGGTTTTTTCCCGGTTTCTCCCGGTTTTTTTGTAATTCCCGGTTAATTCCCGGTTTTCCCGGTTCTGTGGCCACCCTGCCATTGATTATCCAACATCTTATGCCACATAACTTTATGCTAAACGACTTTATATCAAACGGCCTTAAGCCAAACGACTTTATGTCATATGGGGTAGCCCCTCGATTTTCAATCCATACCACATGTGTGGCACACTGAGGAACACTTTTGACAGTTGAGCCTAGTTGCCAGGCTCAGTAGAAAATCTAGGGTTTTTTTCATTAGAGCGAATCTAACATTGAGGACTCTCTTTGATTACTTTCTCTTCCATTCATATTCATATGATCCATCCAATTCGTATTGATATACAATCACCTTTACGTTTTCCATTCTACTATTTGTAGAGTATGCTAGCCAGCAATGTTGTGTTTCGATATGTACTAAAGAAACCATCGAAAGTTTTATAATGGCGCTGTAACAAATGAAAGAGAGCGAGACCGGAGAGAATATCTCAATGTTAGATTCGCCCTAATGAAAAAAAAAAAACCCTAGAAATAACCCTTTAACAATTTGGACTGTCAACACATCGGCACCTTCGGCACATTACGGGAACTCCCAGAACATTGCAACGGTTGTAGACACACTCAAATAGATAGCACAGGAGAAAAGTGTGCTGAGCGATCCACCCCTTGGGTAGCCCCGACATATCTGCCCTTAATCATAATATGATAACATAATATATTATATTAGTTACATTCGAAGCTAAAGCGTTTTGGACCTGGTTCTTGGCTTATTAGTTCAAGTTGATTTGTTTCCCGTTTTCTCAAACGGATCTAAACAAAAAGTGAAATTTTACTAGCGTCGATGAATTTAAAAAAAATTGTACGTACTTAGAATTACATTAATCGTGGAGTAACAAATTATGATGTTGTTAAACACCTCTTCTTATTGGCAAACATTCCCCCTCTGATTTCGTTTGACCGCAAACATATTGAAACACCTAGTGGTTGCACATCGGCTCACCAAAGTAATGGAAAAACGGGATACGACAGAAACGCGTCTTTTGGTGTTCATAACAAAACGAGTAAACATTCTTGGCTTTCACACATTAAGATAAATTGTAGCTCTTGAACTGAAGTACTACGTAAAACCGTAAAATTAAAAACGTTACAGATAAATCCACCTTTTCCGTACAGTGGGCCAACAATTAGCGAGAAGACCAATGTAGTTCTCTACCCTACTAAGATTGGACGCCTATTCGTGCGTTTCATTTTGAAAATTTCTGAAGCAAGCAAAAATCGATACAATAACATATGCTGTCCATCGTCCACATACACACACGCAAACGTGTGATAAACATAAAATATCAATCAGAAAACGAACCAGGAAAAAAAAGAGTAAAGATTTATCCAACGATGTACTTCTATGCATCCACACCAACGCATCAATCCGATACTAAAAATCAATAACACATCGAACATAATAATTATTATCCAACAATATGCGCTCCAATTATTCCTGCTTGCCCTCATCAATCTGAACAATAATTCCCTATTTGCCTTGCCTTCTATCACAAAATAAACAATGTTATTTTATTCTTTCTGTCGTCTTTTTGGGACATTCCACTTACCTAAAGCCGTGTCGCAGGCACGCTTCAGCTGGGAATGGTGCGACCGTTTGATATCCTTGTCACTGAGGATCTTCTCCAGAGCCCGGACAATGAACATTTCCTTCGTTTTGGTGCTGGCACTAGCCGTGCCAATGCTGCTGCCACTACTGTTTCTGTTATTGCTGTTGGCTATCGTTGGCATAATTTTGCCCAAAATTCTGTAGCCGCTCAGTCTTGCCGACCGAATGTGACGGAATCACAACCTTCAGATGAAGCAACCGTACGATTCTGGGATCAAATTTCACTTTTTCGTATTCCAAATTGCACTGAAAATTAATCCACGTACCTTCCGAAAACAGACGCACTATTAGCCATTATTAACTATCGAAATACCTAGGCTTCAAGATTATTTTTCATCATCAGTAGCACTGCATTGTCACTACGAAATAGGACAATGTTGAGTAAAAAAACCTGCAATCTGGATGGCAAGCAGCCAACCGCGAACGATAGCTGGAGTGCGCTGCGGGTCGGCTGCAGTTTCCTACACTGGTGGGGCGGCGATAGATGAAAAATTATCACTTTTGCATTTGACCGAACAACACACTCGAATCGATACGTACGATGAAAATTTTGAGCAACTCACGTTAACTGCCGATATTGGCACTCGAAGTACGCAAATTAATCGCAATTAAGTTATTTCTAATTGCGAAAATATGGATTTCTGTCTCGTCAGAGATAATTTTCACAGTCGTTCTTTTTCTTTACTTTTTCCTTTTCGGATGGGCACGTAAGAGAAAAACGTCACATTGACAGTTTAGTTATGCACTTTTTAGTACTGCAAGTGCACTTAGTGCAGTCGTCTGGGTTTGAAGAACTTCGCGCACCATTTTTCAAATGAACGTAATATCCTCTTAACATGAAAATCGCACTTTTTCGATAATATTATGGTTTCAGTTGAAAACCGAATTTATTGACTAGCGACAATCGATTTTACTCTCGTTCTGTACTTTAAACCTAATGTCGGAAATAGTGCGCTGTATGGCGCAACTGATGCGCTATACAGCGCGCTACTTCCGACATTAGGTATGACGTATGGATCGACAGTAAAGTCGATGGGCGCTAGTCGATAAATTCGGTTTTCAACTGAAACGATAATAATAAAATAACACTTCACTAGTTCACTTTTAAGAATAAGATATAAAAAAAAGTACAAGGGACAACTCGATAGGGTTGTACAAAGTTTACACACAAAAAATAAATCTTGTTTTATTGAAAGTTTTGTGCTTTACTTCTGAAAAGTGTTTATTTTTCATTAAATTGAAAGTAAAATTATCTACAATGATCGTTTGATTTGAAAGTGTTACGTTGGGTTCAGTGTGTAAAATTAAAAGTGATTTCTCTTACCATGAAAATAAACTTCTCGAAGTAAGATGTCACTAATACTGGCGTGCTGCTTTACACGTATAGGATCGATTTGTTTATTGTTTTCAACCACGAGATCAGCTGTCAAATAGTTCAGGTTGACAGCGGTTTGTGTTTTATTTTCAACCAGCTAAACGATTGTATTAGTGAAACTGCTTACTAATACTAACGGCGGCAGAGAAGTCTATTGTAGAACTGTCAAATCCACCAACACAAAAAGCAAGAAAAAAAAGGAATCGGGTCTACCTGTCAAAGTCAACCTGTTCTTTTCACCCGTCCGCCAAAATATTTAAGCTGTTCACGGATATTGTTCTGTTTTTCGCTTTCTTAGAGAAGTGATTTGTCAAGGATTTTAAGGTGAGGCAGCATAACACCAACAATAACACCCCAACGAACAAAAGCAACAGTCGACTTTCTTCCAATTACAAATCTCTCACCGGCAGCGAATCGGAACCGAACTACGAATCCGACGATTCGCTCTCGAAGTTCTGTTCCTAGACGACGCCAGGTGTGCACTAGGCAACCATCACGACAACTACGGAGGACACCGAATTCGACACTCTTCCGACCGAAACGCCTTCGATGTGTGAAATGGAAATCACCGGCGTCAGTGACTATTTTCAAGTCTGATTTTTTCATGAGAATTGTGAGAACCGTCGTGCAGTATAAGTTTATTAATTGTTTTTTATATGTGTGTTTGGGAATGCTGTTATATTCTGACAACGAGCGAAAAACGACTCCAACATAGTATATTTAGATGATTAATATCATCCGAATGCAGCTTTAGAATTATGCTTAAGTTTTCAATTTTAGCAATAACTAGAAAATAAGAAGAATGATTAGTAATTTCCATTTAATTTCAACTACCTTTATTGCTTATCTTGACAGATACGCGTATTTCGTCTACATTGTGTAGACTTCTTCAGTGTCATATACTAATACTCGATAAGCAATAAAGGTAGTTGGAATTAAATGGAAATTACTAATCATTCTTCTTATTTTCTAGTTACAGGTATTCCAGTAAACAGCTCACACTCTCCATAATTATATTTTAGCAATGTTTTTTTTTTATTTTTACCAATCATTATTCTTTGTAAGACATAGACCAGAAAGCTGTTTTTCATTAACCAAGTAACCACGAGGCTATAATAACATGCATATATAAGGCATATGCATTAAGTCTAGTGCATCATAGAAGTTGGATTTATGCTGAAAAGGGCCCCACTAAGATCGAACTAATGCTATATCTTTTGTTATGCCATAAAACATTGCCATAGTAGCATTATTGCATTGGTAATGCATCACTACATTCTTAAAGCTAGTCTAACGCTTCATTACTTGAAAGCTGTTGAATTCATGCGATCGCGCATTAATGATGTCGAATAAATGCGATCCCGCATTAATGATGTTGATTTTGGGTTGAATCAGTGCAATAATATAATGCTTGTGGTTACATGGGTATTCTCTTAAGTTATCATTAATCAGGATTTATTTCAGAGAAAACGTAATGATTGGCCCACAATTGATACGTTGCAGCCCGCATAATCACAAACCATTCCTGGACCATTTCCCTTATTGTTGACGACCGTTTCCGTTATTGTTACGATATTTACCCTTATAGTTGACAACTATAAACTAACAATCTCCTTTATAGTTTTAACAATATGTCAGATAAAAGGCTAAATAAAAATATACTGAATAGGCGGTTAAGTTAAGTTACCATAAAAAAAAGACAATTTTCACAAACAAAATTTTTGCTGTACTCTATGCCAAAAAGTTGGTATGTAACACCTCGTTCGCACTACAACCTATTGTAGAGAATAACAAGCAAATAAAATATTTATTAAAAACAAAAAACATATATCTTCATAAATTCAATCAATGGATCTCGATATGTGAATGATATTATCTCGACGGAATAACACTTCCATACAACATATATACATATACATTGTTTTCACATTAACTTGTGAATGGACATTTGCGACATGACCAGCAGCAGAAATGAGCAGCGTATAAACAAGCAGTGTCATATTCGCGCCAAAAAAAACAACACACGTGATACGCGCAGCTAATCAACCAATCAGCGAACAGCAGAACAAACCGCGAAAACAGCGAGCCTTTAAAAGAAGCAGTACCGCATCCCGATAGTCATTCATCGAACGAACGGCGAAACGAACGGAAAGAAAAGTAATAATAACAAAACACGAAACGCGAAGCAAGCCAGCAGCCGACGCAGTGAAACCAACAGCCCCAGCGAGACCAGCAGCACAGCGAGACCAGCAGCCCAGCGAGACCAGCGGCAACATCAGCACCCACCAACTGAGGGTTTTTTTTTAGAGTTCCCCTCAGCGTGGTGATCCGTGCTTGATACACACCAGCCAACCAACTCGACGAAAAGCGAGACAAGCAACCACAACAGCACCAAATAGCTGAGGGTTTTTTTAGAGTTGTCCTCAGCGTGGTCATCTGCGTTTGCTACTCGTAGTGAACCTATCCGACTGCATATGGAGGATCCTCAGTCTGGCAGTGCACATGGTGATCAGACCACCAAAAATCACGACACCTCATTCCGCATCGAACGCTGAAGAGCTTCGGTTTAGTTTTTTTCGCACTCCGCATTACCTCTTTTGCATTTTTTTTTTCAACCCGCTATCAATCACGCGGTGATTAAAAGTAGTGCACTGTTTAAACCACCGATATCCAGCCGAGCGTTCCATTAGGGAAGCAGACATTCCCGGCCGAGCCCGACGGATGATCTGTCCAGCCTGTACCATCGTCAAACACCCGAGGGGAAAAAGTGTAACCCCATAAGCACCATCGCAGCAAGGAAGGTCATCGCTCCATCCACTGCCGGTCAGCAAGCGGTGCTTTGTTTGCGAACAACAGCAGAATACCGGCAAACGGCAAGTAGCACATTTGTTTTTTGTTTCGTCATCTGCTAGTGTGTTGTGTATCTCTCTCCCATATAGTAAATCGTTCTGCATAGGGTGGTCCAAAAAAAATCATCTGATTTTTATTAATTTATTATTTTTTTTTTTTCTCTGTTCGCTGAATTTGTTCTTGCATGGATGATTCTACGGGGGGCGACTTGCCTCCCAAAGATGTTTTTAGGGCGCGCTGTTATCAGCCGTCTTCTGCCTCTCCTTGGGTTGTCTACTTTCGGCAGAAAGTGAAAGCCCTAGATTTTTTGGGCATTAAAAGAAATTTGACGCGTCGTTATCCGGGGACCGAATTTCATCAGGTCAACCGAAACAAACTGCGTGTTACTGCACCTACATATAAAATTGCAAATGAAATTGCCAGTGACGCAGGTTATAATGTCGAGTACTACGTCTACATCCCATCTCGAGATGTGGAGATAGACGGTGTGGTTTCTGCAGCGAGCCTGACGTGTGAAGACGTTATGGAAGGTAAGGGGCGACTTCCAGATTCCGCTTCGTCTACCATTGAGATTCTGGAATGCAAACAATTGCATGCAGGATCAATGGTAGATGGAAAAAAGACGTATTCACCGTCGGACTCGCTACAAGTGACCTTCGCCGGATCAATTCTCCCAAAATTTGTTGAAATTGATAAAGTTTTTTTCCCAGTGCGCCTTTTTGTACCAAGGGTATTTAATTGTACCAAGTGCAAACAGTTGGGTCATACGGCTACTTTTTGCGACAACAAGCCCCGTTGTGGCAAATGCGGCCAAAGGCATCTAGAGGATGCTTGCCAACAGGAAGCAACAAAGTGTGCTTACTGTGGCAAAGAGCCTCTCCACGATTTGCAGAACTGCCCCGTGTACAAGAAGCGCACTGGTAACGTGAGACGTTCCATACAAGAACGCTCCAAGCAGACGTATGCAGACATGTTAAAGTCGCAAAACGGAGCGTCTGCATCGTCTGTATCAGCCGCTCAAAATGAAAATCCTTTTTTGATTTTGTCTTCCGATGAACTGGACTCTGACGAAGCCGATGAGAGTGGATTTCCGGAGGTACACGCCCCCGGTAAAAGAAAGCCTACTAGTTCTCCGGGTGTGCGCCGGAAACAAATAAAACCTACTCTCAAAAGCTTGCAAAAAATTGGAGGTAGAGGGGGTCAATTTAAAAAACCGAATAAACCGGTAATAGCTGATGCATCCGTTCCTAGCTGTAGTTATACCAACCCGCCGCTACCTAATAACAGTAACCGTAAGAGGTTACCAAACACTACGTCTTCTCGCAATTCTAAGAATATCCCGTCCAAGCGAGGTAAGATTAATTTTAGGGACATTGTGGATAACATTTTAAATGCTCTTGGCCTTTCGGATGCTTCACCGCTCCGAGGAATTATTGACCTGCTTATTCCTATAGTTGGAAACTACTTCAAGCAATTGACTGTATCATGGCCCCTTATTGGTGAATTCATATCTTTCGATGAATAATTCGTCGAGTGAGGATCAAGATATGATCACCGTATTACAATGGAACTGTCGTAGTCTAATACCTAAATTAGACTCGTTCAAGTATTTGATTCACAATTCTGATTGTGATATATTTGCTCTCTGTGAAACATGGCTTTCATCCGAAGATGAATTAAACTTCCACGATTTTAACATTATTCGCCTGGACCGAGATGATTCATATGGTGGCGTACTTCTGGGGATCAAAAAGTGCTACCCCTTCTATAAAATCTCACTCCCAATAATCTCAGGCATTGAAATCGTCGCTTGCCAAATAAATGTAAAAAATAAAGATCTTTGCATAGCTTCCGTCTATGTCCCTCCGAGGGCATCAATAAACCGCCGTCAACTTTGGAGTTCAATTACATTACTTCCATCTCCAGTTCTTATTTTGGGCGATCTGAACTCCCACGGTACTTCTTGGGGCGAACAATACGATGACAATAGAGCGGGTATTTTCTATGACTTATGCGACGATTTCAACTTGACCATCTTGAACACTGGGGAAGCGACACGAATAGCAAAACCTCCTGCCAGGGAGAGTCGACTTGACATATCTTTGTGTTCTAATTCACTATCATTAGATTGTCTGTGGAAGGTAATCAATGATCCCCATGGTAGTGATCACTTACCAATAATTATCTCAATCACAAATAGTTTTCACAAAACAGACCAGCCAATCCATGTTCCTTATGACCTCACGAGGCATATCGATTGGCAACATTTTAGATCGGCGGTAACCCTTGGTATTGATTCTACCGATCCTCTTCCACCATTAGAAGAGTATCGTTTCCTTTCCGACCTGATGTACAAAAGTGCATTAGAAGCTCAGAAACGACGTGTTCCAAGTGCATCCCTCAAAAGAAGACCCGCCACCCCTGGATGGGATGACGAATGCACTAAGTTGTATCTTGAGAAATCCGATGCGTTTAAAGATTATCGTAGACATGAAACATGCGAGCTTTTTGACAAGTACCTCAAGCTTGAAAAAAAGCTTAAAAACTTACTCAAAGCAAAGAAACGCAATTACTGGCGTTCGTTTGTAGAGGGACTATCTAGAGAAACCTCGATGACAACGCTTTGGAGAAAGGCTCGTTACATGCGAAACCGCTCATCCTCCAATGAGAGTGAAGAATACTCCATGCAGTGGATATTCGACTTCGCTAAAAAGGTTTGTCCAGACTCTGTCCCAACACAACCGAATTTACGGGATACTACCCGAAATAACGGTTCTCTGGCCGAACCATTCACAATGTTGGAATTTTCAATGGCACTTCTTTCATCGAATAACTCTGCTCCGGGAAGCGATATGATTAAATTCAACCTTCTAAAAAATCTTCCTGATATCGCTAAAAGACGATTACTTAACCTGTATAACACTCTCATGGAATTAAATATAGTTCCACCCGCATGGAGGCAGGTTAAAGTAATAGCTATTCAAAAGCCTGGGAAACCAGCGTCTGATTACAATTCTTACCGTCCGATCTCTATGCTATCATGTTTAAGGAAATTGTTAGAAAAAATGATCCTATCAAGACTTGACCGTTGGGTTGAATCAAACAACCTGCTATCAAATACGCAATTTGGTTTCCGAAAGAGCAAAGGAACAAACGATTGTTTAGCGTTGCTTTCATCTGATATACAACTGGCCTTTGCACACAAGGAGCAATTGGCTTCAGTATTTCTGGATATTAAGGGCGCATTTGATTCAGTTTCCATAGATATACTGGCAGATAGTCTGCACAGTAGTGGATTACCAGGAATTTTAAACAACTTTTTGTATAATTTACTGTCAGAAAAACAAATGACCTTCAATCTGGGTCAACTGACAACTTCCAGAATTAGCTACATGGGCTTACCCCAAGGCTCATGTTTAAGTCCCTTGCTTTATAATTTTTATGTTAAAGATATTGATAACTGCTTGGAAAATAGATGCACGCTAAGACAACTTGCAGACGACGCTGTGATCTCCTTTAGAGGTCCACGTGCAGAAATCTTGCAAAGACCATTGCAAAATTCCCTAGATAATCTGTCCATCTGGGCCAGAAATTTGGGGATCGAGTTTTCACCGCATAAAACCGAATTGGTAGTGTTTACTAGAAAGCGGTTCCCTGCCCAACTGCGTCTCAAGCTGTTGGGAAGAGACATTACCCAATCTTTGACCTTCAAATACCTTGGAGTCATGTTTGATTCAAAATGCACTTGGAGTTATCACTTTGCGTATTTAAAACAGAAATGTCAACAAAGGATCAATTTTCTAAGATCAATATCCGGGACATGTTGGGGTGCTCACCCGGAAGACCTCATTAAACTCTATAAAACAACTATTCTTTCAGTTCTCGAATATGGCTCTTTTTGTTTCCTCTCGGCAAGAAATAGCCACCTCATCAAATTGGAACGCATTCAATATCGTTGTCTACGTATTGCCCTTGGCTGTATGCATTCAACGCATAATATGAGCCTGGAGGTTCTGGCAGGAGTAAAACCCTTACAGTACCGCTTCTGGGAGCTCTCATCTAGAATACTGATCAAGTGTGGAATCAGTAACAACCTTGTGATTGAAAACTTCGAAGAAATGCTCGAATTGAGTACCCAGTCAAGATTCTTACGAATCTATATTAACTATATGTCATCCGATATTAGTCTTCCATGCTATAACCCTCCTAGTGTACGCTTTCCTTATCACAGTTCCTCCATTGATTATGATCTCTCCATGAAACAGGCTATTCAAGGAGTTCCAGATCAACTTCGACCTATTTTAATTCCCCATATTTTCATCGAAAAGTACCAACATGTCAGTTGCAATAGAAGAATTTTCACTGATGGGTCACGCATTGATGGATCCACTGGTTTCGGTGTTTACAATGAATACTCATCTGCCTTCCGGAAACTTCAGGAACCTTGTTCCGTATATGTTGCTGAGCTGGCAGCAATCAATTTCGCATTGGGGATAATTTCCGACATGCCCATAGACCATTATTTCATCTTCTCGGATAGTCTCAGTTCTATTGAGGCCCTCCAGTCGATGAAAACAGTTAAGCACTCATCTTACTTTCTTTCAAAAATAAGGGAGCAGATGTGTGCGTTGGTCGAAAGATCATTTAGAATTACCTTTGCATGGGTCCCCTCACATTGCTCAATTCCAGGCAATGAGAAGGCGGACTCTCTAGCAAAGGTGGGCGCACAAGAAGGCGAGATTTTTGAAAGAAGAATTTCACATGATGAATTTTTCCCATTAGTACGTCAGAGTTCTCTTCAAAGTTGGCAAAACGATTGGACAAGTAATTCTCTTGGGCGGTGGTTACATTCCATTATTCCAAATGTTTCGTCGAGATCGTGGTTCAAAGGTCTGGATGTAAGTCGCGGTTTCATTCGTGTGATGTCAAGACTTATGTCCAACCACTACTCGCTAGACGCACATCTCTACAGAATTAACCTCGTCGATAGCAATGTATGTAGGTGCGGAACCGGTTATGATGACATCGATCACGCAGTTTGGCATTGCCCGGGTAATGATGCCTCCAGAGCACGACTATTGGATACCCTTGTGGCCCGAGGTAGACAACCCTTCCGCGAAGTAAGAGATGTTTTGGGAATGCGTGATCTTCCCTACATGCAAGCGATTTACGAATTCCTTTGTTTGTCTGATCTAAGAGTGTAATGTCATCACCCCCTCCCTTTCACTCTAGTAAATTCCCTGCCATTGTGTCCCAGTTATATTATCCTTTTGTTTCCGTGCTACTTGTACCTGCCCAGCAAGCTGTGGTCACCCATCTGCAGCTTAGTTCCTGTAAGGGACTACAGAGACCGAGGATTTGGAAGATGTCGCAACCATGAGCAGCAACAAATACCTGAAATAAGTTACCTGCCTAGCCCCTTCCAAACAATAATGTGACCCATTAACCTCGAGCTAGCCACGAGTAATTGGCACCCCTCTTTACTAAAATCGAAATAGAAAAATTGTTAATTACAATATTGAATATCGGCTCCGCAAAGTGTTACACACGCCTGAGCCTAATAAATAAACGAACTGATTAAAAAAAAAAAAAAAAAAAACAAACAAAAACCTATAATTAGCTTACTTATATTGTATTGTACAATCGGGTATCTAATCCGAAGTGATTTGCTACCGACTCGATCGTTTGCGATGTCTAAATGAGAGTGAGAGTAAAATTACGCTATGTTGGAGGAAGTCACACTCGTCTAATCTTTCTAATGAGCTTATATAATTCTAGGTTGTGAAATAATTCAGAGTAGGGTTTACAATATGCATGTATGGGACTTAAAGCTAGTTTTGCCTGAACATGTCGGGCCTCGTTGAAAGGAACTTTCAAAAATATACCACGCTCGTGTCCGATGGAGTTCCATGGTGCGTCAACTAGGCTAGTGGTGATGTTATCGCTGACGAGTGAGCGCCTGAAGTTTTGATATTTTCGAGATCTTCAATCGGCAGAGGACAGACTTCGGTGATAGCCCTTCTGTAGCTTCCATTTGCAGTGCGTACCTGCACGACTCGAACATGACCGTCTTTTCCGGGGAACACGTTGTCGATCAGACCAAGAGGCCATTTCATCGGAGGCGTTGCTTCGTTTTTTAGCAGAACCACCGTCCCAATTTGGATGTCTGGTTGGACCAGCGGCCACTTTTGACGACTTTGTAGCTGTCCAATGTAATCACGAGACCATACCTGCCAGAAATGTTGTAACTTCTGTTGCATCTTCTGAAACGAGTTGAGGCGATTAACGGGAATGTCACATAAATTGGGTTCCGGAAGAGAATATAACGGCTCTCCCACTAGAAAATGGCCTGGAGTAAGAGCCACCACATCAGCTGGATCGGACGATAGTGGTGTAAGAGGCCGCGAATTCATAATACCCTCGACCTGGGTGATGAGTGTTTGAAATTCTTCAATAGTCAGCAGAGTTGTCCGCATGATGCGATAGAGGTGGTGCTTGAAGATCTTGACGGCGGCCTCCCACAAGCCCCCAAAGTGAGGAGACCGAGCAGGGTTGAAGTGGAAGTTTATTCCCGCCTCGGTGCAGCCATCTGCGAGTGCAGTAGATTGGTGAATCGAGTCAAACTGTTGCTTATGTTCTTGGAGCTGGCGATTTGCCCCAACGAAAGTACGTGCATTATCGCAATACACATCGGTTACTCGACCACGACGCGAGACGAAGCGTTTAACCGCACTCACAAACGAATCCGACGTAAGGCTATAGACCATGTCGATATGGACTGCCTTGGAGACCATACACACGAAAATTGCGACAAAAACTTTTACCGAATTTCCGCGACGACTCGGCGGTCGAACGAAGAACGGTCCGCAGTAGTCCACGCCGGACTTCACAAACGCGCGCGACGGCGTCACCCTTGCTGCTGGCAAAGCACCCATTATTTGTTGAATTGCCTTCGGTTTACAGTGGAAGCAGACTATACACTTGTTCACTGCCCGTTTTGCAGCGTCTCTTCCTCGAATGATCCAAAATCTCTGCCGTAATGTAGCAAGTAGTTGTTGCGGACCTGCATGTAGAGTATCGATGTGAGTTTTCGTGATGATCAAAATTGTCAAATGGTGTTTTGATGGAAGTATGATGGGAAATCTGGTGTCGAAAGGTGCTTCCATCGATTCCAAACGGCCGTGCACTCTCAAAAGACCCTCCGGGTCTAGGAATGGGTTCAACTTCTTAAGTGGCGATTTGAAAGTGAATTCCTTTTTCACAGATCCTGGATTTTGTAGCAAAAAGCGAATTTCTGGCAAGAAAAACTCTTTCTGAACCTCCTTTACTAGTTGTTTAAGAGATTCATCCACTTCATTTGGTGTTAGTGGTCCTACTGTTCGATTGGCTTTGAGTATTCTGCTGTTTGTGATAAATCGACGAATCCACGAGAAAGTGCGAGTGAGAGAACTCAAACTGGAATGCTTGTTAATCAGAGAAAGCGACATGGGTAGCGAAGTTGTGACTAATGATACAGCTTGCCGAATTTCTTGCTCTCGAATACGATCGTGAAGTGGAGAATATTCAATAATATTTTTCGGCCAATGTGTTCTTTTCTCCTTTAGAAACAGTGGCCCATGCCACCAGAGGTGATCGTTGATGACTTGTGAAGGAGAAACACCGCGAGATACACGATCAGCAGGGTTTTCCTCCGAAGCTACATGGCGCCATTCGCTCCCACCAGTGAGCCGATGGATTTCGGCTATACGATTGGATACATACACTTTCCATGCCGACGACGAAGAAGCGATCCAATGTAACACAACACTGGAATCAGACCAAAAGGTGGTTGGACAAGAGAGCTCGGTTGATTTTTTCACACTGTCAGCTAGTTGTGCTGCCATCACCGCTGCGCACAGTTCGAGACGTGGTGTTGACTGTCTCGCTAAAGGAGACACTTTCGACTTAGAAATAAGTAGATTGCAAACGGAGTTTCCACTTTCATCCAACGATTTTACATAAAGACAGCAACCATATGCTTTGTCAGACGCATCTGCGAAACAATGTAGTTCAGTGTGGATATGGTTATCAATTAGAACACGTCGGGCTATCTTAAAACTGGACAGATTCTGAATGTCATCCCTGAAGTTTTTCCACCAGTCCTGGTACTCCTGAGGTAACACACTATCCCAAGTGAATGAGTTTGCCCAAAGCGATTGTAGAAAGATTTTAGCGGAAACAATTACTGATCCTACCAACCCCATGGGATCAAAGAGTCTGGACATTTCTGATAAGGCAATTCGCTTCGTAATCGGTTGCGATGAGGTCAGTTGAGGTACCTTGAAACCGAAACAATCAATGTGAGGGTGCCAGATCAGACCTAGAGTTTTTACTGTGCTCGACTTATCTATTTCCAGATCATTTCGGCTGTCACGGAGATGCTCTGGAATGTGGGAGAGAATATCTGCATCATTGGAATTCCATTTTCGGAGCACGAAACCTCCAGAAGCGAGCAATCTTATCAATTGCCCACAGCTTTCAATCATACGCTGTTTGTCATCGTCTCCAGCCAGACAGTCGTCAACATAAAAAGATCGCTTCACAAGTCGAGCCGCCATCGGGAACTGTTGCTTTTCGTCGTCTGCCAGCTGATTCAAAACACGTGTGGCGAGAAACGGTGCACAAGCTGTGCCATAGGTAACGGTTTTGAGCTGGTACGTCTTCAACTCCTCGCTCTGAATATTTCTCCAAACAATTTGCTGCAGAGTACGATCATTGCGATGTACCCAGATCTGCCTATACATTTTTTCGGCATCTGTGGTAATGACGTACCTGGTCATACGAAAGTTCAGACACGTTGCGAGAAGAGGCGGTTGAACTGTTGGACCGACGTAACAAATATCGTTGAGCGAAAGATTGTTCGCCGACCTACATGATCCATCAAAAACAACTCGGGTCTGAGTTGTAGAGCTATCCGGTCGCAGAATAGCATGGTGAGGCAGAAAGAAATGTTGGTTTGAAGGGTCTGGGTGGATAGCTTCCATGTGTCCGAGCGACTCATATTCTCCCATAAACTCACAGTAATCAGCATGCAGTTTGGTGTTGGTGAGAAACTTTCTTTCCATCGCGTGAAACCTTCGTTGAGCGATCGGTAACGACTCTCCCAATTCCGACAGCATTTCTTCCCGAATCGGCAGCCGAACTACGTAGCGACCATCAGGTGCTCTAGAGTGGGTTTTTTCAAAGTGGTCTTCACAATATTTTTCCTCAAGCGACAATGCCTGCCCTTCCTCAAAACTTTCAACCTCCCAGAACTTTTGTATCGCTGTAGTTAGTTTTTCGATGGTGGTAGCTGCGTTACAAACTACTGCTTTTATTTGCTCGGAGTTGGCATGATCTCCTGCCACAGCGTACCCAAATACTGTTTTGCGTAGTATTGGGAGATGGGGGCCCAGTGATATTTGTTCATCTTCTAGCAGTGTGAAAAACCATTGTATCCCAATAATCATATCGATTCCATGGGCGACATTAAACTTGGGATCTGCTAGTGGTAGAGTTCGAGGGACGGTCCACTTTGAAATGTCCACGTTAGTGGACGGCAAAATTCTGGTCAAGCTGGGGAGCACTAGGAAGTCGATGCTTGCATCAAACGAACCAACTCTCGACGAAAGGTTGACTGAAACTGAATGTGTTACATGTTGTACGCTATTCCCAATACCGTACACATCGACATCTGCTCTATCTCGTTTGAGACGCAGTCGTTGTGCGAGATGTTCGGTCACAAAATTTCGCTCTGACGCTGAATCTAGGAGAGCACGAGCTAGTGAGTGGTTTCCATCAATGTCACGAACCCTGACGTAGGCCGTGAGCATGAAAATCGTTGAGTTTGTCCGAGTAGCGAATGTGGACGAAGGAGCGACTGCTGAGCAGCTAGTGACCGACGAAGACCTTTGAGCCGACCCTGACGGTGTAACCGACGGCAGTGAAACGAACGAGAGCGATTGGCTTTCCGACGGCGACAAGTTGGGTCCTTTTTCCCGAGAGACCACATGCGACTGATCGGCAGTGCATGTCCGAACCGACGACAACGACTCGACGACCGGTGCCGATTGTGAAGGTTGTCGGGATTGCATGGGTGGCTTGTTTACAGTCGATGTATTGTCCACCTGAACAGTCAACGTGGTGGAGGCATTCACATGCAACAGAGTGTGATGTCGTTTGTTGCATGTTCTACACGAACCCGAAGAGCAATCCTTCACCAAATGTGAAGACCTCAAGCAATTTAAGCATAGACTATGCTTTTTAGCCACATTGAAGCGTTGTTTTGGTGACAGTTTCAAGAATTCTTCGCAAGAAAAGAGTGGGTGAGCATCTTTACGGCAAACTACACATGATTTCGAAGAATCACTAGTGACGGCAGGATGAGAGGAAACATTACTTCGAGTAGGACGCTGTTCTGTTCTGCTGTTGTTGCTTGAAGACTGGGAGAGTGTTAACGATTGGAGGACACGGGACCGTTTCTGTATGAATGCAATCAACTCCTTGTATGTCGGTCGCATATTATCAGGCAACTGGATTTCCCATTCCTTCAGTGACGCAGCATCTAATCTGGTGCAGAGAAATTCTACCAAAAAGGAATTCCAATGCTCGTTTGGATCCTCCAACTTGTCGAGCACACCAATGTGCTTTTCGAAAACATCAGCAAGATCCGAGAGCGCCGACGAGGATTCCCTTTTCAATGCAGGTGTTGATAGTAGAGAAGAAAAGTGTTGCTTAATAAGAAAGTTCCGATTGTCGAACCTTTTCTTTAACAGGTCCCAAGCGATACCATAATTCGTTGCAGTCACCGCAAGCGATTGCACTAGCCGGAGTGCATCAGCTTTTAATACTGCCTTCAAGTATTGAAACTTTTGAATGGCGGAAAGTTGGTGATTGGAATGAATGAGCGTGGTGAACAGATCATGGAAATTCATCCACTCATCAAAATCCCCCTTGAATTCTGGAATTTTAAGCTCTGGAAGGCGGACACCAATGGCATGGGTAGGTGAAGCAACAGGGTGTGTGGAACTAGAAGAGGATGTCGATGGCATGCTTATTGCGGCGAGCTTGCTAGTCAATGATCCTTTCAAGTGGTAATACATATCTTCAAACGTCGCTTTTTGATCAACAAGATCTTCGCTTAATCCGAACTCGAGTTCGATTTCGGATTGAACTTCATTAAACTTGTCCCACAGAGAATCCAACTTTTCAATACGAAACTCCACTTGAGGAAAATCAGTTTCAGGGTCATAGTTCTCGTTGAAAGCTCCGATGAGCTTCGCAGAACCCAGAATGCTGTTCCGACTAATGATCAAGCGTTTGGTTTTCTTTGTGTCCTTTATTTTCTTGTGGCTTGAAGGCGACATCTTGCCGTTGAAATTAACCGCAATGGCGTTGAACTATTGGTCTAATACAAAAAAGGCTTCTTACTCACCTACTCTTTGTAGTGGTGCTACCCTGTGCTCGCTTGGCCGACCTACTGCCACGTGTTTTGAATGTGATGAATATCCGTATCGCCCAGTGCTCCGAAATACGACGCTCCAATCTTTAATATTGTGTTGATTGGCCGTTTAAGCCCACGCTAGCTTCCAAAGTAGCAAGTGTCGAAAATCCGCAGCCGAAAATCCCGGGTTTCGGCACCAATGTTGGTTTTTGGGATCTCACTGCGGCCGATGAGAACGATTAACTGGCGGTGGGCAACGGACTGACGTCCTTTCTTTCGGAGTTCCAGGTTGCAGTATAGATAGTTCACCGATACTTTAATTAGACTGAATTTTTTGGTTGTATTTGACGAAGCGACAATCTATTCCGTGTGAAGCCACAAAGTGTACTGACTCCTATTAATCTCTAGCTTACTTATATTGTATTGTACAATCGGGTATCTAATCCGAAGTGATTTGCTACCGACTCGATCGTTTGCGATGTCTAAATGAGAGTGAGAGTAAAATTACGCTATGTTGGAGGAAGTCACACTCGTCTAATCTTTCTAATGAGCTTATATAATTCTAGGTTGTGAAATAATTCAGAGTAGGGTTTACAATATGCATGTATGGGACTTAAAGCTAGTTTTGCCTGAACA
>JAHHFK020004598.1:0-131006 GCA_024533555.2 Aedes koreicus | reverse complement strand
CTTGAATTTGGCAGGAACATCTCCCCGAGCCGTAGCCAAGTAAATGTTTTGTCCTGGTAGCTGTTTGAAATCGGCCTTTACATAGGTTTCATCATCCATGAGGAGACAGCCATTGAATTTTGTCAACACCTGATCATACAGTTTTCTGGCACGGATTCTGGCCACATTGTTCTGCTTTTGATCCCTATTTGGTTGTCTACAGGCACGGTATGACTTGAAGCCTTCCCGGAGACGAATCCGTTGCGAGGTACTGCGTGCGGTGCGAAACTTTTTGGCCAAATCGCAGTCTGAGTTGTTGGGGTTTGCTTTGAGGCTTGCGATCCGCTGACAAAGACAATATTTTGGTGTATTAAGTGTCTTATTGTACTACAAAATTGCGAGTTATGCTGTTTTAGGTAAAAATTGGTAAAGTATCATTTCATTAAAGCTACAGTTTTGAAGATTTGAGCATATTTATTGATTGGGTCATTGTATCCCACCAGTGTATTTTGTACTGTTTTCCCCTATAGATAGATTAGGAACTCTCCCCAACCGATTTGGTGTAGCATTGAGGCTCCGGATGTGTGCTGCAATCCTCTTTCACGTCCATCAAAACACACTGGGAGCGATTGTCCAAAATACGGTTTTACAGTTTTCGGGCCTTCATTTTGGCACGACACTCCTGCTCCGGAGATTGCTTCGGTACTTTCTGCTTCCTGTAGAGGGTGTTCAATAAGTTCGAATACAACTTTTCATCGTTGTGTAGCTGCGCACCATCAATGACGTATATATAAGGTCTGGCCCAGTAGCCACAGCAATATTAGTAAAATGAGCAAAATTCGTTCATGACTCTAATACCACCGCATTCCTTGCGCACGCTACACAAGAGTTTGGAAAGTGCTACGTCATACTATCATTTTTGATTCGTTCGCTCCGTGATTGTTTATTTTGTGCGCTATAAAATTTATTTTTTCAACCGATTCCAGTCTATCGATGATGGAAGGTTGGCTCTATATCACTACTCGATTGTCAAGTCGCAGCGTTTGAAATTAAATGTGGCAAACATCCAATTACCTCAGTTAAATTCACTATAAATGACCCATGTTATCGGGAGGAAATGCTTCTGCTCAATAAATGGCATTTGTAGCATGATTATTCAACAATTCAACAATCCAGCATTCATAATAAACGTTTGAACATATTTTTTTTATCTGAACCTATGCACGCCCATAGAAAGTTGAATAGTGTTACGTAATCACTCGTCGGCTCGGCAATGTTTTCATTATTTTTGCTTCCAATACAAGCAAGCAGTGCGTTGCCCCAGACCTTATATAGGCGTCATTGGCGCACCATGTGCAGTCTATTTATTTTATTTCGTTTTTTTTTCACTCAGGCTAACCGACGCAATGACGTTTATCCAAGATCCGGCCCCCCCTAACACAAATTTTGTAAATATATATTGTTATTTTTGTTTTTCCACACTGTTTATCTTTTTACACACCGCATCTGTTTATGGTGATGTCAAACTATCAGTTCACAGTATGGAATGTTATGGTAGTTTGACGTCGGCACTCGCTTGCCCAGTAATGTTTACTATATTTTTGCTTCCAACACAAGTAAACTGCCTGGTGGCCCGGACCTTGTATAAACGTCATTGTAACCGACGCGCACGGTGTCGACTTGCTGTCATTTGTTGTTTGTTTACCGTGCACGATGAAGGAGTACCGCGACGTCGTAGTAAAGTTGTTTGCGAGAGGTGAGCGACCGGGTGACCCGAGCAGGAACGAATAACTTGATAACTGGCCTTGGTATTTAAGAGCGCTGCATAAGAGGTAAAATACCTGAGGATAATGCCATAAAATTGTCCCCACAATGTTATGCGAATACCAAATTGAGGTAAGACAATACCATAATAGTACCTCTCAGGTATTTCCAGGTATCCTAAATAACAACTTTTGATATTCGAGAGATATTTTGCTTGCAATTCTTAGTTATTTTGTTTAGGTATTTTATCTCTCAATCTGAGCTCTTTAATACCAAGACCAGTTATCAAGATCAAAATTAGGTATTCATATGTTGTTGTCTCCTGCTCGGGGACATTCCGCCGTTAATATCCCCCCCGCGAATCCCCCACCCTATGCCGGCCGGGTCCGGGAAACGCCCAAGAAACGTGCGGGCGCTTTCGACCAGCACACCAGCAGCAATCAAAGTGGTAAGAGAGAGGGTAGGGCGAAAAATGAACCAGAACCGCTCGAAGAGCGCTGCCGAACTGGTGGTGGCGTTGTGGATCGCTGCCTGCCCCCTCCAAACCAAAACCGCGAGATACGAGGCGTACAAGAAACGCAAGGCTCACGGAGGCTACAACGAAGAAGAGGCTGGACAGAGCCAAACTGATACTTTCGTGGCACGCAGGTTCGTGGTTTTCCTGATGAGAATTTTTTTGTCTTGCAACAGCCGCACAATGTCCAAGATGATGGGCGCCGACGTTGACCAGCATCCCTCCGTCCCACAGAAACTTTCCGCGGTTCCAGAGCGCCACATCGGTGATGGTTTTGGGGGCCGTATCTGGTCTTTATCGAGAAAAACGTGAAAATCAACGCCGCATACTTTAAGACCGAGGTTCTGGAAAAGGTAGTGGCCCTGGCACTTTGGTACCTCTACGAGAAGATCATTACGTCTTTCAACAGGATGGCGCACCGGCCCACACGGCAAATATCGTCCAAGCGTGGTGTCGGGAGAATTTGATTGGTTTCCTTGATACGACTTTGTGGCCTCCCAGCTCCCCGGACCGTAATCCCCTGGACTTTTATGTATGGTCGTACATGCTGGCAAAGCAGAGCAAACATCAAGTGAACACTATGGACCAATTTAAGAAGCTCATCATGAAGGACCGTGTCAACCCTAGCATGGCCTCCCTGACTCACAGATAACCATGGGATCACGAAAGGCGACGACTATCTACAACGTGTGGAGATAGTGGTTCGGAGGGGGGACCCAACAAAATGGAGGACAACGGAAGAAAAAACAAAAAAGATGAAGAAGAAAACAAACAAACACAAAATTTAACGACGAGCCGGAGGTGCGATAGTGTTCGCAAGAAGCGGAAAGCTACAGAGGTCACCAGTGCTGAATTCGGATGCAGGTACCACCAGTAGCATGTCACAGGGGTTCCTGATCCAGCTGTTGACCCCGCAACGCAGCAGTAGCACAACTCGAGGGGACAGTGTTGGGAAGAAAGATGCGATGGAGGTAGTCAAAAACCGGATCGACAAACTCTATGATTATGTTAAGGACAGGCACAACGTCCACATGGAAATTAAAGAGATAATGACGCGTGTCAAATCGGCCGTGATTGCAGCCGAACGCGAACAGGATGCGCTGAGGATGAGAGCAGAGACTGCCGAAAAGGTTCTTGAGGACAGCCAAAAGGCAATGGAAAAGGCAACGGTTTATGCACTGCAGACGCCAAAGGAACCCCAGAATCCACGCTCGGAGAAAAGGAAAAGAGACAAACCAAGAGATGAGGAGAAGCTGAAAAAGCTCAAAAAACGACGAGGAGGAAGGTGAAGTCAGTAAATTGCGCACTGTCGGCAACCAGAAAGACAAAAAGAAGAAAAATGAAGTGAAAACTTCAGGAGAGAAGAAGAAGCAGATGCCTACGCCTCGTCGGGAGCGAAGTAAGGGCGACGCTCTAATTGTTGAGGTAAAAAGTGGAACAACGTACGCTGAAATCCTCCGAAAAGTGAGAGCTGATCCGGATTTGAAGGAACTAGGGGAGAAGGTGGTAAAAACCAGATGCACCCAGAAAGGTGAGATGCTCTTCGAGTTGAAGAAGGATCCTGCCATCAAAAGCATAGCCTTCAAGACGCTCGTCGAAAAGTCTCTTGGTTAGCAGGCAATAGTTAGAGCTCTCTCACAGGAGACTGTGATCGAGTGCAAGGATCTTGACGAGATCACAACAGAAAACGAGCTGATGAGGGCGCTGAGGGGGCACTGCAATCTTGGAGATCCACCAATGACAATCTGGTTGAGGAAGGCGTACGGTGGCACACAGACGGCTGCGAGACGTCTGTCGACAGCTGCAGCCATCAAGCAGTTGGAGTCGGGTCGAGTAAAAGGTGGGTGGTCTGGTTTGCTCCCTGAGAGTCCCTCGAGTTCCAAAGGAATTGGAGAGATGCTTTAAGTGCATGGGTGTTGGTCACCAGGCGAGGAATCGCAAAGGTCCTGACAGATCTGATCAGTGCAGGAAATGCAGGGAGAAGGGTCACTTTGCAAGAGACTTTACAAAGCAACACAGATGCATGCTTTGCAAAAAGGAAGACGGAAATGACCACATGACGGGGGACTACAGGTGCCCTATATATAAAAAGGCGACAGCAGGTCGGCTGTAATAGAGGTAACCCAAATATACCTTAATCATTGCGACATAGTACAGCAACTGTTGTGGCAGTCAACAACAGAAACAAATTGTGACGGCGCAATCATTGCGGAACCGTATCGTGTTCCTCCCGATAACGGAAACTGGGTAGCAGATAGAGCGGCGATGGCTGCGATACAAGTGATGGGCAGATTTCCCATCCAGGAAGTAGTCCAACTCATGCGAAGGGTTCGTGATCACCAAAATCAACGGGATCCTTGTATGCAGCTGCTATGCACCCCCAAGGTGGACCATGGAGTAGTTCCACCAGATTCTGGATGCACTGTCTGAAAAGCTCATCGGAAGAAGACCGGTCGTCATCGGAGGAGACTTCAATGCTTGGGCTGTGGAGTGGGGCAGCAGATGTACCAACGCTAGAGGGTGCAGCCTGCTAAAAGCTCTGGCAAAGGTGGAAGTTATACTATTAAACGTAGGTTCCACCAGCACTTTTCACAGGGACGGTCGAGAATCCGTCATCGATGTTACCTTCTGTAGTCCGTCGTTGATGACAAATATGAACTGGAGAGTGTGTGAGGAGTATACTCATAGCGACCATCTGGCGATCCGGTATAGCATCGGCCAGCGAAAACTCTTCACAATACGAAGGACACATAGTTGCGAGTGAAAGTGGAAGACGAAGGTCTTCGACAAGGAACTCTTTATTGAGGCACTTCGGTTTGACAACGAACTCTCGAACCGAAACGCCGACGAGCTGACGAATACGTTAGTAAGGGCATGCGACGCAACCATGCCCGGGAAACTGGAGCCGAGGAACAAGTGGCGCCTAAGAACGCCTTCAATTGTACCGCTGCACAGAATGGAGGTCCCTGATAACTTGTGCAGAATTCTGAACAGCTACTTTCAGAACCGGGTGCTGATCTACGAGATCTTCGTGGGCGGAAATCGGTGAACATCACGGCGGGAGTTCCGCAAGGTTCTATCATTGGCCCAACATTTTGGAACGGGCTGTATAACGGTGTGCTGACGCTGAAGCTTCCCAAAGGTGAAGTGTCCGTTGGCTTTGCAGATGACATCGTATTATCAGTGAAAAGCGAAACACTGGAAGAAGTGGAAATGCTGGCGACCGAAGCAATCGGCATAATTGAAAACTGGGTGCAGGGGACGAAGCTGCATATAGCCCACCACAAAACGGAGGTGCTGATGGTGATACAGCGAGCAGAAATCGTCATCGGAGGGCTTGCCATAGCCTCGAAGCGCGTGCTGAAGTATTTGGGTGTGATGATCGACGACCGGGTAAATTTTAACAGCAACGTAGATTATGCCTGTGAGAAGGCGGCGAAGGCCATCAATGCGGTAGTCAGAATCATGCCGAATAGCTACGGACCTAGAAGTAGTAAACGGTGTCTACTGGCTAGTGTATCATCATCGATACTAAGATACGGATGTCCAGCCTGGGTCGCAGCGCTGGAAACCAAGAGAAACCGGGTGAAGTTGAACAGTACGTTCAGGCTCATGGCCATGCGAATCGTGAGTGCGTATCGAACAATTTCATCGGAGGCAGTATGTGTCATTGCCAGAATGATCGGGGAGGACAGTGCATATTACCAGTGGAGAAATATCAGAGGAGTTCGAAATCTGGTGAGAGCGGAGTCGCTGACTAAATGGCAACGAAAATGGCACACGGGGGTGAACGGTCGATGGACGCACCTGCTCTTACCGGATTTGTCGATCTGGATGAAAAGGAAGCACGGAGCGGTAATCTTCTACCTTACGCAGTTTCTGTCTGGCCATGGTTGCTTCAGGAAATATTTACTTCGATTCGGACCATTGCGCAGCGAGATGCTTGCCATCAAAGTGGCAGATACCAACCCAGTTAACGTCGTCTATAGAATGTGTCGTGACGAAAGTGCTTGGAATGTGATCAACGGAGCCATTACGCAAATCATGTCGGTGAGTGGTTGAGTGGAGTAGCAGGTTGACGATCGCGGGTGATGTTGTATGGTAGTTTAGCAGTCAGGATTATACGAGTCGATTGCATCAGTATCTAGGAGCTAAATGGATCATCGTTGTTTGCTTTTGGGACCCACAGGCGGGTAATCCTCCGTTGGAGAAGTGACTACCGATGTCAGTGACTAATGAATTCGATGACGTTGAGGGTAGGAGCGGAATGGCTCAACCAAGTAAGGCGAGAGCAAAATGGTAGTGACAAGGAGTAGGAGCTAAATAGCTGTATTGTGGCTGTGGCCAAGACCCTCCACAAAGTAATACCATTGGGCAGTCCCGTGGGGGTTCCGATTGTGTAACAAGAAAATGGGTTTTAGTGGGATCAGAAGTTGGCCTTTTCTCAAAGGTCGTCCCTGACCACACTCTGTGCACACACAGTGCACGATGACCAAGTGCAGGCCTCTGTGTTAGGTCAGTCCATAAAGATTTCCCGAACCTCGTAAATGCCCCCCTCCCCACACACACCCACACACACACACACACACGCGCACAAATTGAAGAATCCATTCAAGCTTTGTTTGGTGCTTTCTAGGTTGTTGTTCTCACGCTGTTGAAATTATGTTTTGTTCTTCAAATCACCAAATCCATCAACGTGTCAGTCATTCAAGATTACCTTTCACACTATTTGGTTTTGTTTTCAAACCAAGCGGGCAAAAAGTGGCCCAGAATTACACTTATTTCGTCGCGCTGGTTTATTCGATTTTTTTTTTACTCTTGTTTGAAAAATACGCGGAACCGAATGCCGCTGGTTTCGAGCATTGATTCAGAATGAGGAGTGGCGGAAAGCATCTCTTCTTTAACCTTTAATCCAGCGTTGCTCAATCTCGGTTGGCCGTGGAACTGTTTTGAATGGGTCACAAAATGTTGGACTATAGATGCATTAACCTTATTAAACTTCAACCAAAAGAAATTTGAACCAGAGTCTCGGGAACTTTTTCCATTTGACACAATTTAAAGGCTTCCACTAAAAACATTACCTTCAATGCATCTTATTTGTAGGAGAAAGGGTTTAATGCAAAGCTTGCTGTCAAAAGTAAACCGCTGTAAACTGTGTTTGTCACATTCATTCAGACTGAAACCAACAAACATAAATGTGGATTTTACATGCGTTTAAAAAACTGTAGACAACATGCTCACCCCCACTCCACTATTTGAATACCGTTTAATGAAAGGTAAGGGTGAAATAAAAGTGGCCTTAGTAAAATAAACAAAAGAATGTGAAGTTTTACCACAAAATA
Source organism: Aedes koreicus (assembly GCA_024533555.2). Taxonomy (NCBI): domain Eukaryota; kingdom Metazoa; phylum Arthropoda; class Insecta; order Diptera; family Culicidae; genus Aedes; species Aedes koreicus. The sequence goes on along the minus strand of JAHHFK020004598.1, from coordinate 123,407 downwards.
TCACGATGTGCTGGGTGGGATGCGAAAATCTTATTGCTCTCAACGTGGGTACCACCTTTAAAAAGGTTGAGAGTCCCTGATTCAATCCATGGTGTACAAGAAGTAATTCATCAAACACTGAATCACTAGTGGTAAACAAATAACTCACATTGATTGGAGTTTCCCACATCTGTCAAGAGCGTCGTTACCATTAAACATCAGGAAAGCTTATATGGTGAACTGATTTCTTGATCACGAAGGGAAGTAAATAATGACACATTATGCCACGTTATGTATGATACAACGTTAAACCAGTGAGACAGTGAATGTGAATAATAGATGCCTAATGGTGGTGGGTAATTGTGGAATAAAAACCATTAAGTTGAGGGAGCGTCGAAGCGTCTTGCCATTTACGATGCTAATTCACTCGTTCATTCTGAGGAAAAGAATTTGACTAAATTGACGTAGAACTGGGGTTCTTTAAAATCTTGCCATCTGCATTCAATTATTCGAGTATTTAATCAAACTTTATATATTTATAATATTTTCTCACGGGTAGATGCAATTTTTAGCAAACAACTGATTTTGTTAAAGGATGGTCAAGAACTACTATTTTGCTAAGCTTTGTAGCATTCTCTTTTAGTACGATGAATAGAGGAAACTATGTTGTGGTATTATACACTAAATTTATTTAACTACACCGCACAGTTGACTTGCATCTATTGCTTTTTAAATGATCAAATCAAGGGTTCAAATTTCAAACAGGCTATTAAAGGGGATTCAGTCATTTATTTATTTATTTATTTATTGATTTGTCAATAGATAAAAATGTTCATCCCAATGACAATTAGAATTAAACTGAATTACATACAATAACTAACACATGCATCTGCGGAAACAACGCTTATTTACATCACGGGATACATTAAAATTAAACACGTTATAATAGCTGTTGAAAATGCGACACATGCTTAGGATAGGTTCGTGTTTGTCGTAGTTGGTCCTTGAGTGCCGGTTTATAAAGAAAGATTGTAAACGTAGGTTTCGTCGTGGAGTGTTGATGTTCAAGAGACCTAGTAAAGTGGAACAATCGATGTTTCCCTGAAGAAGGTCACCAACGAAACACGCTTTGGCCACCATACGCCTCCCTTCCAACAATTCCCGGTTGATGAGCTTGCACCGACTTTCATAACTTGGCAATCTGCGAGGGTCTTTCCAAGAAGATGTCGCAGAGCAAAGCGTATAAACCTTCGCTGAACGGCTTCGATCTTCTGGACTGCATTTTGGTAGAAAGGGGACCAAACGACAGCACAGTACTCCAAAAAAGGACGAACCAAAGAGCAGTATAGTGCCTTCAGACAATAAACGTCTTTGAAGTTTTTGCGAAGCGGAATGGATCCTAACTGCGATGAGGCCTTAGGAACAATGTAGGCAATGTGATTCTCGAATGACAGTTTGGAGTCGAGCATTACTCCCAGATCTTTGACTGTTGTTTCACGTTTCAAGCGTGTTCCTCAAAGGATGTAGTCGTGGAGATACATCGCACGTTTTCGGCTAAACGAGATAGCCGAGCATTTTGATACATTTAAGGACATTCTATTGATCCGGCACCAGTCGTCGAACACTTGTAGTTCCTGTTGAAGAATATCGGCGTCTTCTAGACATTTTATGACGTAGTACAGCTTTAGGTCGTCCGCGTAGGATAATTTCAGGCATCTGAGGACCAAGTTCACGTCGTTCATATATAACAGGAAAAGGAATGGACCAAGGCGCCGGATGATACTGAAAAGCTGGACGAGGCATAATCTGTAATCTTCACAGACATAGTTCCGCCAGTCACTCATACCTGGAGCCAGTTTAACAATTGATCGTGAACTCCCATTTTTTCGTATTTGGAAATTGCAATCTGATGGTTCATTTTATCGAAGGCCGCATAGAGATCTGTGTATATGGCGCCTACTTGATGACCGCGTTCCATTTCGTGGATGACGAACGATGTAAATACGGTGAGGTTGGTCGCCGTCGAGCGCTTGGGCATAAAACCGTGTTGGTCAGGAGAAATAGTCTATGAATAGTCATGGACCAGCCTTTGGAGAACAATTAGTTCGAATAGCTTGGATACAGCACTAAGTGCAGCAATCCCACGATAATTGGCGACAGATCGTTTGCATCCCTTGTTGTGTAATGAGAAAACAAATGATTATTTCCAGCATTCAGGAAACACACCGGTAGCTAATGCTAAATTGAAGACCGCAGCCAGGGGCTCAGCGAGTGTATTAAGGCAACGCTTCAGGACAATTGAAGGAATACCATAAGGACCGCATCCAGGTGAGTTTTTCATCTGCCTCCAGGCTGAAATCACCATATCACTATGGATAGTGAGTGCAAGGCCAAATACAGACATGCGGGGAACATTGTTAGTGGCAGCTTCGAGGCCCTCTGTCCAGAATTTCCTCACAAAAGACACTACTGAACTGATTACGGAACAAGTTGGCGATATCCGCGACAGAGTCAGCTTCATGTATGCCGTCAGTCATAGTGGAGGGTAAACCGGTTTCCTTTCGTTGTTCATTCACGAACCGCCAAAAGCTTTTCGGTTTCATTTTGAGACGACTCTGCATTTGAGACTGATGAGAGTTGTATCAGCTGTTATTGAAGTGTTTGTAATCGTCGTTGGCGCGTGCGTAGATTGTCCTCGCAGAGTCGGTGCGATATTTGCTGTTTTCTAAGAGCAACCCTTTTAACTAGATTCAAATGTTTGAGGTCGGAATTAGACCAAGCAGGCTTACGGTTGAGTTTCTTAGGCACGAATTGATCAACGGCGTACAGCAAAATACCACACAAAGTCGAGGCAGCAGAATTCGCATCTCCGTTTGCAAGGGTCGTGTTCCAATTCACGCCAGCGAGAAAGTTATTCATTTCCACGAAATTGGCATAAATGAAGTCATAATAAACGTTTTCGATGTTGTTATGGAAGCTTTGCATAGGATTAAACTCCAGTGTCAGAAGCAGAGGGGAATGATTTCTGCAGCTTTTCCCGAGCAGAACACAAAAGCATATGAATACCTAATTTTGATCTTGATAACTGGCCTTGGTATTAAAGAGCTCAGATTAAAAGGTAAAATACCTAAGCAAAATACCTAAGAATTGCAAGCAAAATGTCCCTAGAATAACTAAACTTGATATTCCGGATACCTGGGTAAGTATCTGGTCACCTTAGAGGTATTATTTTGGTATTGTCTTACCTCAATTCGGTATTCGCATGACATTGCGGGAACAATTTGATGGTATTATCTTCAGGTATTTTACCTCTTAATCTGAGCTCATAAATACCAAGGCCAGTTATCAAGTTATTCGCTTCTGCTCGGGTTGACAAGCGGTGTCAGAGCTTGAATAATGGAACATCTTTGACCCAATTCTTCGCAACTGAAACATAGATCCAGCAAACGGTTATTCGCGTTCGGAATTCCATTAACTTGCGGTAGAATGAGCATCAAGCAAGGAGAGAGAAGCCGGTCTGAATGACGAACAGGAATTGTCTGGATAGCGGAAGCCGTTAGTATCAATGTTCTATGAAATCTAAATATGAAATATGCTCAGGTTAAAAATCTCCCACGATGACGATGTTGTCGCTGGGTGCCATTTGTGACACGATCCAATCCAAAGCAAGAGCGTGCTTTTCGATAAGGCTGCTGCCGCTAACACGATCAGGAGGGATATAGACCACATAGTAAAACAGAGTCCCGGTTTTAGTGGATATCGCCACCCAAAGATGTTCAACCGTTGAGGCTTCTGGAGGCTTCAGAAGTCGAGATTTGAATTTTGAGCGCAGAGCAAGAAGAACTCCATTTCTTGATGCTATTGAGCGACGATCGGTCTAGCCGGTAGACATTATACGTGTCGTCGAACAGTTGCTTCGATAATGTGTTTATATTAAGCCAGGTTTCCGTGAAGGCGTAAACATCGTTGCATGCGTCACTGCATACCAACTGGTACTCGGCGAGCGTACTGTTGATACCACCTACGTTCTGGTAGTACAGAAGGGCTGTCAATGAAGGGGCGGAGGATTCGGCAGGAAGCGATCTGAAAGATGAGGCAGCATCAGCCCGAGCAACGTCATTACATGAAGGATACTTGCCATAGATGGCAGCTTGGAGAGCCCTGTCCCCATCACTAGACCCAGGGCCGGGACGACTTTGACGGCTGGAACTAGCAATTAGAACATCGTTGAGACCGGCAATGGGCACAGCTGAGCTAGGAGGGTCCAGGGCATCCATACTGCTTTGTGACGAGCGTCCCAAACCGGTTGATGTTATGGTCGATGTGTGTTGTTGACGAGCATTGGTGAGATGACCGGTGTGTAGCGGACTGGCAAGCGTTGATAACGGTGGCCTAGCGGAAGCATCAGCAGGAGAATGAAGGCTGGAATCGGAAGATTCATCAGGAAGAGTACGGTCTACAAATTACGGGTACTTGCCTGAATTCGCAGTTTGGAGAACCTCTTCGTTAGAAGCAACATCAGGACCGCGATGACTACGATGAACGACGACAGCAAAAGGCGGGACTGTGTCGAACTGAGAAGAGGTCTCCATGGTACTGTTTACTGCGCGTCGCGGTTTAGTTATTCTTCCTCCATGGCGCCATCTCCCGATGCCGACTGAACAGTTCGGGACGTACGGTTTCCAAGTGATGCTAGAGTCGGAGTTTGCGAAGCTTTCCAAAAATTTGCGGCTGATCTGCTAACCTTAAATTCCCGGAAATAGATGCCTTTCGGCCACGTTGATGATGAGAGAGCTTTTTCCTTCAGATCTGCACTCAATCCAATTTTGAAGGAGAGAAAAGACATAGAGCTGCCGTCCCTTCCGTTGGCTACTAGTCTTAAAATCTCCACGCCGTCGTTGCCAAGGTGATTCGTTGCTAAACCTCGTACCTGCTTGACGGTTATATCGCGGGAAATTTGTGACAGGTATTTTTTGATTCTGGTCTGCCGAAAAGTCGACGACGAACGGAAACATTACATACTTATCCATTAGAACACAAAGAATGAGATTTGAGGGATAATGGTCATCAGTTGTGAATGTGACATCTGGTGGCCGCAAAGTTCCGATGTGAAACTTTTCTTGGAAATATGTAAAGCATCTGATATTATAGTATTCCAATATGAAATTGATAATTTTCACACCTGGTGTAACATTCTCTACAAGGCAAGCAATATGCTCGGGTTTATCAAAAGGCTTAGTATTCACTTCAATGAATCAATGATGCTTGTTGTATAATTGGAGCCTCAACTCAAGAAAAACATATTAATCATATTGAATCAGTCGAAAAATAGTTTCTATTGTTTTCTCTATGTTACTTAGTTTGGACACCTTTCTTCTCCTTCTTCTTCTTTCACAACTAGCGTATTGCGTGCTCTCAATTTAGTGTTCTAAATATGTACACTTCCACAGTTATTAATTGGGAGCTTTCGATACCAGGTACCATTTTTGCATTAATATGGTTGTGTGGCAAGTAAGTACCATCATACCCTATGCCCAGAAAGTTGAGAAATTTCCTTCAACGAGAAATTCCTAGACCAGACCGGGAATCAAACCCACCCACCTCCAGCATTGGGTTGCTTTGTAAAGATTGTACTTGAAATAAATGCAACACTTTCTTCTGTCTGTAACTTTTACTGCATGTGTTAATATTGATGAATTAGTTTAGAGTGTTATGTTTAGAGTGTTATGTTTACTTGTGCAAAATTTCGTCACATTCTGTCAAGTGGTTATCGAGATAGTTTCCATGCAAGAAGTGCTTCGAGAAAAAAAGTATTAGCGCGATTTTGGAAAATCCAAGCCAGTCCCACAGGAGGATCGCGAAACAGTTGAGAATCGAAGATTCGACCGTGTCCCGTGTGGTTTAATCATTCAAGGAGACCCAGATGGCGGCGAGCTGGCAGCGGAAGAAAAGTGAAGACGACCGACCCCTTCATGTTTTTAAGGTAAGCAAGACGCACAAACAAACCGATTAACAAAATAGGGTGGTAAAATGCCACGGCAGGAAGCATTGTAATGAACGACGAGACGTACATTAAAGCGGACGCCTAGCAGATCCCCGGTCTGGAGTTTTTCGTCGGCAAGTCCCGCCTGGGTGTTTCGGAGAACTTCCGGAAGAAGAAGCTCGACAAATTTAAGTGTGGCAGGCGATCTGAGGGTGCGGCAAATTCAACACGCCGTTCATAACGACCGGAACCACCAACGGCCAAATATATAAAGAAGATTGCCTCCAGAAGCGCCTGCTGCCCTTCCTCCAGTCCCACGAATGTGACACTCTGTTTTGGCCGGATCTAGCATCGTGCCATTACACGATACCGGGGATGGAGTGGTACGAAGCCTCCGGAAAACAGAGATGGTTTTCAAAATCGACAAGGATTTGAAAAAACAGTGGATGAAAGTGTGTAAGATGGATGGCGTGTTGCAAAGGATTTGACGGGTAGCGTTAAGTCCGAAGTGTGGAAATTTAGCCTAGGAGAGGAGGTTGAAAAAACCAACTTTGCAGAAACATTGCTCATAAGTTTTTATTTATACCCTGAGAGTTTCAAAAATATCCAAATTAAAATCAATTTTTGGTGATCATTTTAGTCTGTTGCATTTTATTCGAGCACAATCTTTATTGTCGAAGAAGTATCGAAAAGAAGAACGAAAATAGTTTCATTTTTGTGAACTCGAAATCGTTGACCAAAGCTTTAGCGTCTTCTAAATTTTCCTTTCTTTCATAGCAGGTGTGTTCTTAGCGTGTTTTTTACGGCTTTAAATTTTGATGGAATTTCTTTTCCTGAGGTGATTGCAAAACAACCAATAAGATAAGCTTTTGCATTTTTCAACCGAAATCCTGACGATATTTTGGCTAGTAAATGTTAAATTTTTTTTCACTAAGTCACAGTCAAACATGATTTTTTTAACATCTATGAAACTCATTTAACATGCTTGCACTTTGCGCACGCAACTTGCGCATACAGAATATTGCGGCGGTAGTGTTTTTTTTTACCTGATATGACAAGCTGCGCGGTGGTTCTGAACTGTATTGAGGTCATGCAAATTTCAAGCGTTCAGAGCATAAATTTACATGTGACAGCTACAACGATGAATTAAAACTGGAATGTTATCCTTACTATGACATAATTAACTATAAAATGAGAAGAAAGATTAGTTATTTCCATTTAATTCCAACTACCTCATTTGCTTATCTTGACAGATACGCGTATTTTGTCTACAATGTGTAGGCTTCTTCAGTTTCGTGTACTAACACTCGACTGTATGTCTGTATGAGTATTAGTACACACGACACAGAAGAAGTCTGCACATTGTAGACGAAATACGTATATCTGTCAAGATAAGCAATGGAGGTAGTTGAAATAAAATGAAAATTACTAATCTTTCATCTCATTTTCTAGTTACAGGTTTTCCACTTAAAAGCTCACACTCACCAGGATTTATGATATGATTTGTAGTGCTGGTAATTTTGCTTGCCGTTAACATAATTTCCATATAATTACTCTGTGTTTAAATAATTTTCATATAATTCTACTGTGTGGGTAAAATGTATTCAAAAGAGATAGTAATTTGTTAACTTCTCGCGAAAAAATCTCCAAAGTAAATTGTGGATGCCATTTGGCTACCGTTTACCAAATGAAACGTTCCCTTCTTGTTGGACCATGTCCATGAAAACCGGGTAGTGGACGACCACGGTCTGCACCCACTGCAAAAGTGGTGAATTCGGTCAAAGAGAAAGTGAATCCAGTAAGGTCAATCCGGAAGCTGACTAAACAAGCGATTATCTCGATACCCTCCATGCCTCGGTTGGTCAAAAATAACTTAAAATCCAGGGCAAGAGTGAAGTGCTTTTGATAACAGGACGAAACAAAGCACTGCGGTTTGAGCGCTCGAAACGAGTGCTGTCTGAGTTGGACATTAAATCAATTGATCATCGTGTTCTCAGATGAGAAACTTTTTTCGATTGATTTGGTATTGAATTCACGAATGGATATGAATATTTCATCCCTGAAGACTAAGGATGTTCTAGAGAATGTAAAATTTCAGTTCACCACCAAGCATCGCACTGGAGTCATGGTTTTTGAAGCGATTGCGTGGAATGGGTTGTAAATGATTCCTGTTTTCATAAAAGCAGGTGTAAAAGTGAATACTGAAGTCATGGACATTTTGAAGAGTCAACTACTTCCGTGGATCCAAGCAAACTTTGATGAACATGAGAATCTTATTTTCCAACTAGATGGAGCACAATGCCATACCTATAAACGGACTCAAACCTAGGTGAAGAAGAATATATCATTTTGGCCGAAAGATATTTGGCCTCCAAGCAGTCCAGTTTTGATCCCCCTTGACTATTCAATATTGGCGTATGTTGAAGTGAAGGTTTGTAAATCCTCTCACCAAAGCGTCGATTTTTTTAAAGCTGCCATCTTGATGGGCTTGGGTTTCAATGTCAGTGGACTTTGTTATGAAGATGTGCTCTTGATTTCGCAAACGCGTCCAAACCCAGTAGTCGGCACCTACCAGGATACGGTGGAAATTTGTGAGGAGCCTGCCATGGCAAGTTTTTCATAACCAAACGAATAAACCGATTCTGAACTCGTTCGATTCTGAGGCACCACGTGACCTTGTAAGAATGCCATACCACAGCGTTTTCCAAAATTGGACGGACAATTGCACAGTACAATGACTTCCTGCAGCGTGGGTCCGAAAAAACCTTCGCCTCCTTGAAAATAAAGCCCAAATGTCGAGTTGCATTTGATTTGATCGTTGTAGTTCAAAAGTCATTTTAGAATCTAGTTGAACACCGAGATCAGTCTCATAGGTAACTCTTCCAAGAGTATTGCCATCATTGTAGTAGTCAAACAGAATTGGATTTTCCATTCGGCGAAACGTGATTACTTGACATTTCTCCACGCTAATTATCAGTTTGTTTCTCTGACACCACTCAGAAAAAAACTTAACGAGTTTAGCAGAAGCAAACAATTTTCTTGCATGCAAACCACAATGTACAACTTTAAATCATCTGCTTAGAGCACCTGATCAAACATTCGCCCAAGATCAAAGCGATATTATTGAAAATAAGATAAACAACAGCGGTCCGAGATGGCTACCTTGTGAAACTCTGGACTTGTAAGAAAACGGCCGTGATACACAACCGTCTGCCAACGCAGCTAACAGTTTGTAAGGCAGGATTCTTACCAAGATACCAATTGCGTAGAAACTTCAAGGCGTGACAAGTTATGTAGCAATATTCCATGGTCAATTTTATCAAACGCTGCCTTCAGGTCAGTGTAAACTACATCAACTTACGCCTTATACTTCATACTTGTAATGAACCTCGACGTAAAACTCAACACGTTTATGGTAATCGATCGTCCTGGCAATGATCCGTGTTGATCGATAGATATGTAGCTTTTTGTAACACAATGAACAATTCCACAAACTATTATCTCGCACTACTTGGAGACGGCTCGAAACTCGTTATACCTCGATAGTTAAGAACATTGTGGCAATCCTCTCGTTTAAAAACAGATGCTATAAAAGATTGCTTCCAGATGCGAGGAAACTTTGCTTGCTGGAGTGAACGATTGAAAATATCACACAATGCCATTTGCAGCCATTGAAACCATTTCTGGATTTACATCAAAAACTCCTAGCTGAACAAAATCAACGGAAACACGTGTGGTTTCTTTGATTTCCAATATAGAAGCGGTGTTCTTTGCAAATACGAAATCAAAACGATCATCAAGCAACTAGCTTTAATCTTTTGCAGACGCTGCAGTTCGTAGAAACTTTCTTTGGAATCGTTGATTTTTTTCGTTTGGGTTTAAAATAGTTCTAAAAAATCTATAAAAGAATATAATAAATAATCAAAAAAGCAGTGCCAGAATGAAACAATAAAATAAGCATTGAAAATAAATATAACTCAGCAATAAAAATATTGCAAAAATAATTTTAAACTTTCATTATATAATGAAAACATTCCCTTAAATAAATAAAATAGCAATCGGAAGAATCAAATTATCATTATAATAAACCATTAGCTTTCACATTAAAGTGAAGATTTTCCCTGAAAAGCTGATCCTTTTCAATACTATAAAAACGTAATCTTGCCGATTAATTCAAGCTGTGCCCAATAACAAAAACATAAGTAATGGATAGACGGGAGGCTGCCGACTCCAAAACGCCCCCTAAATAGTGGATTGCCACATCCATACCCCTGCGATGGGGAGTGGGCAGCTCCTCACGCCCCTGCTGCATGGGATTGGATTCTGTGTGAAGATAAAGCTCTCTCCTGCGCTGTGCTATAAATCTGAGGTTCGAATACGGATACAGGAAGACGTATTGTCGTCATCATAATTAACAAAAAATGTCTAGATTTTCATGGAAAATATAAAATGGAAACTTATGATTATTTTTCAACATAAACTATTTTAACCTAATATTTCAAATAAAAATACTAAATGTGTGAACAAATTCAACCATTTGGAAGTGATGCAATTTTATTCCGTACACCCATTAGAGCCACTATGCTGTATGAACATAGACTTCAGAATGAAATTGCTCAACATTTGACCAAACCGTCGCGGTACTCTATTTTTAATCTTAGTCTCACACGAGATGTCTACGTCCAGCCTAAAAGAACTTGATGTCGGTAGCAGCAGCTACAGCTACAGCTAAAACAGCTACCGTTTTAGCTACAGGAGCAACAGCTACAGGAGCAACAGCTACAGGATCCCATCAAGAGTATATCACAAGAGCAGAAACTCATCATCTACGCTAGAAGAAGCCTTTTCGCTGCAACATTAGAAGCCGGGTTTCCTGCAGCAGCATTAGCTGATCATCAATTCTACGGAGACCATCGCTCGCAACGGCCATTCTTTGTTGGTCAACGCTGTACACAGAGAAAATCAATACCGGCTGCAATGAATATTCAGCCGCGTTTTATTTGCAGCGACCCAACCAACTCAAGCTGCAGTCCAGCAACATGAACCGTCCTAAAATATTTGAGTTGTTTTTACAGGCGTGGCATCTTTGCCAGTCGAAAGGCTTGACCTTCGTCCAGTTGAGCTTTGCCTTATTCTGCATCAACGATACATAAATATATGAAACTGAAAAAAAGACAGACATAGTCTATGGATCCTTACTATATTTTTAAGTGCACAACGCTGATTTGCTATGTATCATTTTCGAAAGTTTATGGTTCATTATTAAATCTTTTATGGATCATTGGCATTTATTTATGGAACATTTGCAATTATCTATGGATCCAATGGATATTTTTTGGAGGACCAAGGTCAGTCTCACTACATTTAAAACAAAATGATTTTTTCTAAACGTGTGATTCTTAAAAGAAAATTTAAAAATTCGAAAAAAAAACCTTAGTATTTCGAAGCATTAGCGTTTACATCATATTTACCAGATATTTAACTTATTTGTTTGCATCTTATTATGTATAACTTATTCGTTTACGTCTTTTTCTTTGTGTCAAATGTAGGGTCAGGAATTCCTAATTATGCATAAAATAAACATCGGTCCAGGCTAGCATGAGGCCAATGAAATATATATTTTTTCTAATTGACTGATTTAAGTGAATTTTCATGCGATTTCCCTGCTACCTGGTGGTTAATTCGCCAATCATAAACCACCCCATCATAATCGAGAACTTCATCAGTCGATTTCAATTTGCCATGGCGAACACAGACACGCTACTCTTGATGGTTTGCTTGTACTGCCAGCTCTACCCCGATTCGCAGAAGTTGGACTCGTGAGGCACGCCGTGTCAACCGGATATAGCCGTTCCAGGATTTACAATACCTTCTACCATCTGGAGGAAAGCAAGAGCGTCGAACGGAAGCCTGGTTTTCGTCACTGACAGTGTAGCGCGACTGTAAAGTGGAACAGAACCTGATGTGGAAGACCGAAGGTAAAATAGCCTCGTTCCGTGCCTTGGGTTCTGTGGTAGATGGAATCAAGCAAACGATGAAGAAGTACCTGGACAAGATGGACATTTTTATACGAAAGCGTCATCAAGGAGCGGGTGAAGGTGCTGGTGAAAAAAAATCCTTTCGACGAAGCGTGACGTCATTATGAGTGACGAGACCTACTTACAGCCGGACGACAACGATTGGTTGCAAGTTTCCGAACAAGGTGCTTCTGAACTAGTCGTTGTTCTTTCTTTCGAGGCTTGCGGCGAACGATGAGGTATACAGTACGAATTGTCTGCCGGAAGCTACTGCATTCATCAAGAAGTATTATACGAAGGAGGATATAGTCTTTTGGCCAGATCTGGCCTCGGGCCGTTATGCCAAGAGATCTTTAAGAGAGATAGAACCGGCTAAAGATAAACGTTGTATTGAAGGCCGCCAACCCTTTCAACGTCTTTCAGCTTTGAGCGATAGAAATTTCAAAAGGATCTAAATCACGGCTTTAAGGTAATATGGTTATGTAAAAAATCCAAAGGTTAGAAGTCACCTCTTCTTACGGATTATAGCTAAACCTGGTCCAATATCAAGGCACTTAGAGATTTGTTTTAAGCTGGCGCGCTCTACAGGCTAAATTTATATAATTTGTCATGTAAGAGCTGATGATATTTTCAACAAAATACTTCAAATTTGTATGCGTATTTTCCTCATGAAAAGGTTTGATAAAAAAATGTCGTTCTATTAGAGATAGTTTAATTTATTTTTTGAATAATTCGCACTATTCCATATTAAAATCTATAAAATCTATCAACTTACTGAAGCTAACTAGCTCTAAGTAAAGGAGGGGTTTTGGTTTTTTTTTCAGTTTGAGACCAATTATTGAAGAGTGTTCCTGGTTCTGAGAGTGAGTTCTTAATAATTTCTTACTGAATATCAAGAAGAGAATAAAAAAAGGGAATAACTACGCTCCGCTAAAAGGTTATGGGCTCAGGGTTGGATTAAGGATGAATTAATAATTCTTTGAATAGCCCAGACAATGACTGTTTCTCTGTTTGGAACAATTTGTTAGGATTTGCCTTTTGATTTAACGAAAATGGGTGATCTATCAAATTTTAAATAATTCACGCATTTAGTACACGTATCATAAGGATGAAACCACAGTACGATGAAACATGATTGAATCTAGCAGTAAGAACAGTATAAGTAAAATATTGTTTCGACCGAGATATTAACAGAAGAAAGAAACGATAAAGAGAAATCGATCAATACGGTTACGTCCTATGCGCGAGATTTTGTTGTTTATTATGTTACTGTATTATTCAAAATTTTCTATGATTTCTTCTCAAAATTTCAAGAGGAGTTTTTCGTTCAAAACTCTAAATTATGATCATTATTGCTTTTTTTTTTCACTAATTTTAATTAATGTCGCCTCCTTCTGCGTTTTGATTTATCGCTAAGCCTTTAAGACTTACCTCAAGGTGGCATCAAACATTTCTTCAATGCATTGCAGATTTGGTAAAATCGCTCGACGCAAACAGGAAATCAAATAAAACTCTTCTTAATCAAACTTGGCCAAAGGAAATGAGAAAGTAATAAAGCTCACGATGCCAGCAATGAAAACTCTCCAGCATTTGCTAATTGGATACTTCCTCGTTAAACGTTCCTGTGAAATTCATACTCATGGAGAAAAGTTCACCTACATTAGAAGAGCTGGCATAAAATTTAATTTTATTCAGATTAAGAGAGAATGGGGTGAGGTGGAGAACTACATTAGCGTTATCACATAATTGTTGGCATACATTTAAAATATATCTGTGAATTTAACGGTTTCAACATAATCAAATATTTGGAACGATAATTAAGTTAAAGTGCTACAACATGGTGCATAATGTATGAAGTTCAACGTTTTTTGACGTAGGACTACGTCTGTGTTTTCAATACTGGGGTACACGTTCGAATTGCGAAAATTACGAGCGTCATGAAATGCGGTCAGGTTAATAGCTATGTTATCTATCAATTAATCAATTTTCAAAATGTTTGCACCAATCGATCGGGACATTTTGTACGCTGTGATTCCAATAATTAACATTTTTACCTCCAATATTACTGTGCAACGCAAAAGTTGATCCACCACGCGTTTCAATGTGTTTTTGGTGTCAAAAAAATAGTAGTTTGAAAATAAAAAGGGATATTGAAATTTCAACAAAATCTGAACAATTTGTGAGTCCATATAAAAGGGTAATACATTTGGAATCCATCTGCTAAACAAACATAAGTAGTATAGTGCATTTCCAAAACGCTTCTCCGTTACTGATCAGATCTAGTGTAATTGCACAGAGAGCCACGTAGATGGGCTTGATATTCATCATCAATGCACAAGTAACTTTATTAAACTATTTATAGATCAGTATCGATGCTTAGACCAATAATAATGTGTAAAGAATGCATGTTGATAAGAAGGATATTTCCAATTTTAAACATTATGATTGACTACGTGCTTCATGCACCATAAAAAAAACATGATTAGTTAAATGCAAATGTATAAATAGATTGAATAGATTTTATAGCACACCTTTGTTTTCCCTCACTGATACGGAAAGGACGGTTGCGTCAGTGAGGTAAAGTTATTTTTAAATCATGGGTTTACTGAGGTAAGTGATTAGCAATAAATGTAAAAGCAGACTACACACTTAGAATTTATGAACTTTGCACGAGACGTAAATCATGTTTAAATAGTAAGGGAACGTAAACGAATGTTTTGTGTAAAATTATGTCTCCTGAAACTGCTACATACGCAATTTGACGAAAGATGTATTTGATTGAATTTATGTTCTCATTTCTTTGAACTCATTCTTATGTGCTAAAGAACGCTTGCATGTGTCGGTCTCAGGAGACAGAAATTTATATGACATTTTGGTAGTGTGTACTTTTTATTTAAAAATTAAAAGTGGCTTTAAGAAGAGAGAATGTGACAAATGGTAAGGAAAGCGATAGGGCTGGTATTGCAACCTCTATCTTCAGAACGTGTGACCTTTGAACTAATAAGGCGCGTGGATAGATTTAGAATCCATCTGTAGTAAAACAATTTGGCTTTTTATGAAGACCCGTTCAAGGAAAAGTGGCCGTATTAGTTATGCATAAGAGGCCCAGGACTGGTTCCGAAATCTTAGTAAGACGAGGAGCTGATATAGAAACAAAACATAAGCATTTTTTCTGATTTGAAGCAAACGGTGCAATTAAAATTCCAATTTCAGATGTACGATGTATGATGTATGATATGTACTACCACTCATTGTAGCACGGAAACTAAGTTCGACAGCAATGAGCTTTAATAACCACTGATTATCCTAATCATGCCATTGTATGAAGGGCCAAAAAGGGGTTGGTGGATCGATATGCAACATCACTTAAACGTTTCCACAGGGATTTAAAGAATCTCCTTCCAACAACAATATTGAACAATTGGTCATAAGAGCGAGCTATTTAACATGAAGATGCCCCAATGAGCGGGGAGAAGAGCCTGCCCTCTATTCACAAACTGTTAGCAATGGGGAGTTGATATTCCCACTTTCCCCATCTAGAGTGCTTCAATCGGGTGCCCTGATGGTCCCTGCTATTCCCATGAAATATTTATATAATAGTGTATATATTTATGTAGGGAAGATGTACCTATATTAATCTCATCACTTTGCAATTCATCCTACTTGAAATAAAACGATACACACGTGACAGGACTACTTAGTAATGTTTGTTGTAGTTATTAAACGTAAGCAAACATTATTAGAAAACGAAACCGATCCTTCAACTGCCCAATTGTTTGATTCATCGTAGGATGAATATAGGAACCATGAGATAAATATGGGGGCAGTTTCCCTAAATGAAAAATACTACAAGCATTCGTATCTATAATATATGATCTTCATTCGGTTGATCCTGAAATGCAAGAAATGTGTTTAAATATTAAAGTGTAGAGTTCTGTGGTTCCACGCTAACCAAAATCTTGATATGAGGTATTCTGAAAAAAATTGTTGAATCTTTTGAAATTTTACAAAACTAACATTTATACATTTTAATTTACTGTTGCCATGGTCACTATGTGCTGCTTGATGTTGATTTTATAACAGCCATCCGCTTTTATTTTTGCTGGCCTTATAGTTATTGCTCCTGAGTTAGGAAAACAGAGAAGATTTAATTGAATGGGAGTTAAAGATAACTGGACAATAAAAAAAAGTAATGTTTAAATCATCTATGAAGTAAAATCAATAAAACAATATCATCATATATAACGATATTGTGAGTTATGATAAGGTAATGGCAAAGATTGAACTGTAAAACCAGATACTAGCCAAATGGCACACAGCGCTGCATGAATCAGATCAGCTCAGAATTGGTAAAATGTTCATTTGCAAACCGGAAATGAACAGTACATTCAGTAATTAGTGAAAAAGCCTACCACATATTCTTGTATTCAAGGAACTAGATACTTCTAAATCATAAGAGGAGAAAAAAGGATCAAAATGATGATCGGAAATTGGACAATTGGACCTATTTGGTGAAAATTATAAAATTATTTTTATTGTCATATATAAATCACGAAAACACAAGTATTGATACAAATGGTAATAATGATGATAAAGATCAATGGTCATTATAATGAATAAAAAATGTGATATTAGATAAAATATACAGTGAAGGGATATTATAATATGAACTGAAAATTACATGTTTGCAGACTGCTGATTTGACACAATTGTAGACAAACTTGCACATTTTGAAAATTTAGACAATGTATGACAGCCATGAGGAAAAAAATGAATTTAAAATTTAAAATTATTTAACAATACCTGACGACCTGCAAGACCTGAAACACATCATGCAAAAGAGGGTACATCCCAAATTTCGATAAACTGAAACCAATTTATATGCAATAAAATACTATCATCAAGGGTGATACGGTCAAAATTTGGTCAAGGGAAAACGCGTGTAAATCGGTGAAATCGTTTATTTAAAAAATCAAATTAAATTTCTTTTTCAAGTTCAATTAGTATAAAATTCAGGAAAAATATTCAGTTAGGCTTCCGCTTTTCTAAATCCGAATTGCCGGGCCTTACGCTTGACCCCTGCCATCAGATTTTGTACAGCCACCTTGTCCACCTTCTTCGCCGCAGAAAGCCATTTTGCCTTGAACTGCTGCTCGTCCTTAGCAGTTTTTTTGGTCTTCTTTAGGTTCCGCTTGACAATAGCCCAGTATTTCTCAATTGGGCGGAGCTCTGGCTTGTTGGGAGGGTTCTTGTCCTTGGGAACCAGCTGCACGTTGTTGGCGGCGTACCACTCCATGGCATTTTTACCGTAATGGCAAGATGCCAAATCCGGCCAAAACAGTACGGAACAACCGTGTTTCTTCAGGAAAGGCAGCAGACGTTTATTCAAACACTCTTTCACGTAAATTTCTTGGTTGACAGTCCCGGAAGCTATGAAAATGCTGCTTTTCAAGCCACAGGTACAGATGGCTTGCCAAACCAGATATTTCTTTGCGAACTTTGACAGTTTCGTGTGCTTGAAAATATCTGCTACCTTTCCCCTTCCTTTTGCCGTATAAAACTCCTGTCCCGGAAGCTGCTTGTAGTCGGCTTTGACGTAGGTTTCGTCGTCCATTACCACGCAGTCAAACTTCGTCAGCATCGTCGTGTACAGCCTCCGGGATCGCGCTTTGGCCGTCGTATTTTGTTTATCATCGCGATTTGGAGTCACTACCTTCTTGTAAGTCGATAGTCCGGCTCGTTTTTTGGCTCGATGCACGGTTGTAGACGATACACCCAGCTTATTTGCGGCATCTCGGAGAGATAGGTTAGGGTTTCGCTTGAAACTACCGGCAACTCTCTTTGTCGTCTCAGCGGCTTCCGGTTTTCGATTTCCCCCCGATCCAGACTTCCTGGCTGTCGACAAACGTTCCCCAAACACTTTAATTACATTTGTAACGGTTGATTTGGCAACTTTTAGCGATTTTGCCAACTTTGCGTGCGAGTAGCTCGGATTTTCGCGATGCGCGAGCAAAATTTTGATACGCTGCTCTTCTTGCTTGGACGGCATTTTGACAACTGAAGAGTGAATTCCAAAATCAAAATAGGAGCAACATTCTACACACACACACCTTCAAAATGAGGGGTGTTCAGGTTTTTTAAATGCAAAATTGAAAGAAATACGTCAAGTTGATATTGACCAAATTTTGACCGTATCGCCCTTTATAATAACAACAAAAGAGATAAAAAATGTATTTTGCCTCTATTTCCAATGTCCTTCCATGTTATTTGCAATGTCCTTCCACGTTATTAGGGTGGATCTAAGGCAAGGATGATCTCAAAGCGCGTTGAAACTACGAGCGCAATGTAAATAGTAAAATTCTCAATGTGACTTCCAGGCACAAGATCCTCTGTAGCAGGTGGAAAAACTACTTGATGTGATATTTCCACAATGGAACTGACTCTTAGCTTCGGGTCTTGACCAAGAATTCCTACTGAGCCCTTGCGGCACGTCAAGCCGGCCAGTTCAGCGCAAGGAATTACAACTAAAATTTCAGATGATTGAAAAACCACCATTGGTTCAACTAAAGTGCATTGGTTCATCTCTTGCAGTAAATTAATTTACTTGACTTTAATCTAATAAATCATCAGAAATCTTTTTTCTATCTAAGGGATCAATAGTTAACCAAAAATCGTACTGCAAATTGTCTTTGAGAACTGGACGTTTTCTGACCTTCTGAACCTGGTGAAGGGATTTTTGAATCCTTCACCGTTGAATTGCAGTGTGGAATAAGTTTATTTTATTGACTCACAACTTAGTGTTCTATATGCTCTTTGACAGTTATTCAATGAGAGCTTAACTTGTTACCATCAATGTATGAATTGTATATTGGGTGGCAAGCAATCTATACCCACAAAGATTCAGAAAACCTCCATCAGAAAAGATCTTCACCACTGGACCGGGAATCGAACCCGCCACATCCGGCTTGGTATTGACTAGATTATCCCAGACCCTAACGTTTCTAGTGATTCTGACTTATTCATATCTTATAAAATACCTTCTTATTGTTGTTTGTTTAGTTTGCCAATCATATATTTGGTGTAGAGTTCAATCTAATGAAACAGTTTTTTTGATATTTTACAAGCATATAAGTTTATAAATATTTCATTTTAATACGATGTTCAGGTGTTTCATAGTACTCTGTTTTTTTTTTAGAGGAAATGGGACGAGATTCGCTAGGGCAGTGATCACCTCGTATTTCGGGGTAGCAACTCAGTGTTTCTACACTATATAAGGGATTTGAAAATTCTCTCAATCAAAGCACACTGACAACGGTTAGAGTTTTCAACAGTGTCCATTTACTGAATATCGAAAGTTGCATCTAGAAAAACTCAAAGAGGAATAGTCACAAAGAGACAACAGATATTAATAATTGCAAAATATCCTGATTCAGCATAACCCTGCCATTCCCTATTTATTATGCAAGTATTTCCTTTTCCTGTCGAAGGTTTAGTTTCCTCAGCTGAAGGATACCTCCAATCGTGCCTCTGGGGAGTGTGTTTGCTTGTAAGATAGGAATATTGAATTAAAGAGAGTTTAGAGTTTCAACTATCGAGAAAAACTTCTACTAGAAGACACTTTCTAAGAGATGAATTAAGTGAGGATTATAGTCATGGGTATCTGAAGACTTACATTTGCTCTAGTCGATGGGTTTAATTTTGGATAGAAACTTAATTTCTCATGTCGAATAAGAACACTGTTAATGAAAATGGATTGGAATTGGTCTGGGATTGGATTATTTTATCTAAATAATTTTTTGTATTAAATCCTTAAACATCCACTGTTTCGTTCTAAAGTATTTTTTATATTTTTGTAAGGTTCGTAAAAGAAAATACCAAGTTAATTTCTGCTGCTTTTTTGCATACCCCAACGTTTCGACTCCCTGGGCATAGAATATGATTGAATTTACCACACAGTTATATTATATCAAACATGTTACAGCATTTATCGTAAGCTCTCAGATAAAACACTCTGTCCAGTTAGCTTAAGACTAACTATGTTTTAAAATAGTTCTAGCATTTTTTAATGATTTTTAAATGTGTTTTGATTGTTTTATGAAGTGAAATAATTGACAAAGTGGTAACGAACAAATTTGTTTTTTGACCGCACTTCTATTGATTTCTGCTGTCTATTCAATTTAAGACAATTTAAGGTTTTTTTCGTCCTGACAAAAAAAAAAGACGATTCAGTTGATTTTGATATGTTAAAAATCGGTTTCCTTCCAATTCCTGTTGATAACTTGGGACATACTGTTGACTAAGTTTTGCAGCACTTTTTCTTATTATTTCATTATGACTCCGAAATATCTGATTTGATTTCAGTGACAATGGCGTACTGCTTACCCTTAGCATAAATTCTGCGTTCCAAGATTCCCCAGAGGTTCCCCAATGGGCTTATGACAGAAGAGTGAACTGACCAGTCTAGCACTATTGTTGGCTACCTTACTCATGTGAATGGTCCTGCAGAAAAGTGTTTAGTTTTTGCGTCACAATCTGCACGTGAACGGTGGAAGACGCGTTTTCAGCACCTGGATTTCTAATCATTTTGGACGACATGAAAACAAGGTCCAGCTTTAAAGCTGCACACAACCCTGCCCAAACCATGCATGAACCGCCAACAAAATTCCGGGTGGTAAAGTATGGTTTTTTTCCCTCAAATCAAGCCAATATCCGTTAAATCCGTTAGGGCCATCTTAATTGCACTTTTTTTTTAATCACTGAAGATCATCTAGAGGTTAACAAAAGAGAGTTAGTGCTTCTTTTTACTAATATGCCAAAATGACCCTAAAATGGCATAACATAATTAGTCCTACTGACAACGTACCATGTTCCACTATTGATTCATATTGGCTTTTGTGCAATTCAAACGTCTCTTAATATGGGAAGGAGTAAGGTTTGGAGTTTTTTATGAACGGACATTTGACTAACATTTGACGAATTGTCTCCCCATAAACGTTCAAATTGAGTTCCTGAGCTAGCAATTTTATGATAATTTTGGAGCCGCTGTAACTATTTCACGTTTTTCCCGTCTTCGATTTGCGAGGTTTCTTCCGGTTTTGCCATATCCTGCTGGATTTTTAAGTATGTTAGGATCACTTGATGCGACCGGCCAATCCGACGAGCAATTCCTCGAGTTCCAGCACCATCTCGATGAAACGCTTTTTTTTGCCGTTCTCTTTATCCGTAAGTGCCTGTCTCTTCGACATAATGATTGCTTTTGTTTGAAAACCACTGAAAACACACGAAACCACTAGTGTTCTTAACTTAACTTAACACCGGAAATATACGGGATGACCGAATTAACATTGATCATCGATACATTAATTGTTATGTTTGTGTTCTCCGTGCGTGGAGTAACGATTATGATGTAGAAGGAGATGTCTCGCTCATCGCCATGAGGCACCAAGAGTGGACAGTCATGTTTTTTGCTAGAATGAAAGATATGAAGAGAAAGTTGAAAGTTCCGTCAGTGTACGGTAGGCTAGAAATAGAACAGAGGTATTGAAAATTGAGTGAAAGGGCATGGTAAAGTAGTATTCGAACCACAGGCGTTTCGTTTGCCTAACATCCCACTATGGGGTAGCTCGAGGAGCAGATCACCCTGTCACCTCGACGAGGCATCATGATCATCGAATTAACATCAGCCACTAGTTCATACAAGCAAAGGGCCATAGGGTGGCGGATAAATATGAACTTATTACCCAAACAACATCAGCTGGTCTTGAACAAACTGGACAGAGTGATTAATAAGGATTTTGCTAGAAAGTAATATGTTCAGTTACTAGAACCTAACCAGGACTCTAACGGCTTTAAAGCATTGAAAAAAAGAATGTTCATAAAGGCCGCGGCCAAGATAAATACAAATTAAAGTGGCCAAGATAAATGCAAATTTAAATTTAAGTTCTGAAATAGTCGTGCAAAAATCTCTACGAGTTGTCACGAAATTTGTCAACAATTCGAAAACATACCGAAAACAACAAAATTGTTTTATAAATTGTTCAATAAAAATATACAGAAATATAGTTCTAAACATCCATTCAGTCCATCCATTCAAAGGCCAATCAATCATTATGAAATGGTTAACAGAATTTTAATTCAATGAAAATATAAAGAGTTACTATTCTGCACAACATTTTGGGCATGAGATAGCTGTCGGCGTGAATGGGTGCCGCGTTTGCTAACTCCGGACAACAAGCGCAACCGTGAGACCATTTGCAGTGTTTGACGCTGTTTAAGCGCAAACCGAAGGAGTTTCTGCGTTGTTGTTTTTAGCAAATGTATTTATTTGTTCAAGCTCAATCTAATGAACTTTACAGAGCCAAGTTTTCGTTTTATATTTACATTAAATAAAAAAAAGCTTACTTAAAACTAAGTTAAAGGGATAAAACCGATTATTCTATGGACAGAAAATAGTAAAGAGGGAATTTCAGACAAAGTTAGGAAAATGATAGTTTTCTGACACATTAGAACTTCCAATAGCAATACAAGTTAAGGAATTGAACGTTTTCAAACAAAAGAAAAAACATGCTCCGAAGAACGCAAAGACTGTCCTATCGGTCGGAAAGGTGATGGTCACCGTTTTCTGGGGTTCACAAGGTGTGATCTACACCCACTACCTGAAGAAGGGCACAACGGTCACAGGGCTCAACTTTGCCGAAAAAGCACTCTTCCACCATGACAACACACCGCCTCACACCTCCGCCGTCGCCACGGCCAAATTAGTAGAATCGGGCTATAAACTGCTGCCCCATCCACCGAATTTTCCAGATTTGGCCCCGTGCGACTTCTAATTGTTTCCAAACTTTAAAAAGTCACTCGGTGGGCAGAAATTTGAATCGAATTACGAGGTCAACGCCGACTCTGTAATCCTCGAGACAACGTATTTTTAGGCCGGGTTAAAGAAGATCCAGCATCGTTGGGTCACGTGTATCGAGCTAAAAGGAGACTATGCTGAGAAATAAACTGCAACTTTACCAAAACAATTTTTTTTCAACGGTGGGCAAAGGATTTATCGGACTGCGCTCATAGATTGTTTCAAAATTTTAGTTATAGAAAAAAAAAATTCCGTGCATGTAGCAACACTGACCACACTGCATTTTAAAGATATTTTGCACCATCATTCGTACATTTTACTTATCATTTTTGTCCTATGATTGTTTTATTCTTTTGTTGGCGGTACCATCGTAAATTATTCCACAAAGGTCTTTAGTTCAATAAACGTTCATAATGGTTTACAAGTAAAGTAATTTCTATCGCCAGCCATCAATCAAAATTCCACAGATATATTGAATTTACAAAAATAGACACACAGTCAATCGATCCTTAATTTGGTAAGTCCAAATCTTTTCCATTAGTTTTGAGCTTGTTGTCTGGAAGATAATGTCGTTCGACCTTTGGTTTATTTATTCATAAATCACTGATAGAGTCCTGTGACCGTCATCAACATAGAACGGTGACATCAATATTCATGCCTTATTTCTACTCTTTTCTGATTTCTCCAATTGCGATTGATGATGTCTTCGTGGAGAAATAAAAGAAATTCAATTTTACGTGATGTGAAAGATTGATAATGGAGCTTAAATGTTATAATCTCCTTTGCTGATCACAAATTTATGATACTTAACAGCAAAGCCAATAGGTTCGTTGAGAATATTAAACTGCAACGACTATTATATTTCAGCCACTAATTGCTTCTGAGTTTTTGGACAATTTCAATCCACTTAAATGCCTTTCAAAAGAAAAAAAAAATATAGAAAACATATGATATGATTTGGCAATAACGGAGTAGCAACCTCGCGCGGTCAATCATGCGCAAGTTCATCATGTTTCTGCTCATTTCAAGAAGTGAACCCGGCGTAATGGTTAATATCAACACCTGTCACACCAAAATCATCTCGCCCCCGAAAAATTCCCAAAAATTCCCAAAATGTGTTTAAATCACTACGACTAGAAAAAAACCACCCCTAGCGTGATGATCTAACGTAGTCTATTTACGTAAACCATTCGATTGTGCTTTGATGTTTTTTTTATTTATTTGATATAATTTCATCTGACTGGATGGTATAGGATTGAACACAACATCACTGATTTTTTTTCTCACACGCAATAATATGGAATTTGGAGGATGATAAAAGTCCTATGATCGTTTTTTTTAATTCAATTCATGCTGACTTACCAAACGCAGTTTTATTAGAAAAGTTCAAAAAGCTCTGAGTCATTTCTTCTATTATGTTGGTTGTGTAGTAAGAAAAGCGAGTCTTCTGGTCATTCTGTTAACAGGCTGCACCGGCTTGCTAGGTTTAGATTTGCGGCCACTGTCTACAAGGAGTCCTTCCTGAGCCCCCCTTAGCTCAGTCAGTAAAGGCGCGGCTACAAAGCAACACTATGCTGGAGGTGGCTGGGTTCGATTTCCGGTCTGGTCTAGGAATTTTTCGTTAAGGAAAATATTATTGTACTTGCCACACAATCATACTAATGAAAAATTGGTACTTGACATCGAAAGCTCTCAATTAATAACTGTGAAAGTGCGTTTAGAACACTATGTTGAGAGCAAACAATAAGCCAATTGTGAAAACAATACGCTTGAAACGCTAAGAAGACGAAGTCTACAAGGAGATTCTTTTTCTTTTTATGTTATCGCACATTATATTATTACATATTAGTTACTATCACTAACATGGGGGTCTAATACAACAGATAATAAATTGTACAAATGGATGACTGATCCGTATAAATCAATGAATTATGTATACACTGACCGTTGTTCATGGCTACAATCTGGGCAATCAATGTCCGTTTGGGATCCCTTAACAAACATGCAACAGGAAATAAATCATAAAAATTCATGCTTCTCTCTGCCGGTGTCCTTCTACGTGTTCACGTTGATTAATAATGTTTCGGTTTCCGTCTCTTTTGACTTTGACATTGGCACTACGAAAACGAGAAACACTATGCGACCCGTTGAAACTTTTCTCATTTCAAAGTTTTGCTCTATGAAATCCGATAGGACTGCGAGGCGAATCGGATTTATATCGACCTCTAAGCAGCTTATGTCCAAATTGATGACGGTGAATTCGCTCTACTGAAGGTGCCATATATCCTGTCTTTCTATCAAACAGGTGCGCTCGATTCGTTGAGAATACATAGTGTAGGATGAGTTGCGGAAATAAAAATATTCAAATGCAATTTTAGTTATAAATTTCCTCAATCTAGCTTGATTAAATCCCAGCTCTAGCCGCTTGGGACATTGCAAACCGCGTTCATTTTTTTTCCTTCTAAATGGTGAAAATGCTATGGGGGTTTAATATTTTGGAAAACTGATGAAGATCAAAGTTGTTGAAAAATAAATCACACTACTATTGAGCTAAATATTAAACTTCTAGAAGATTGTGTACCCAAATCCCAGCTTTGCTCTTCTGATTCATTTAGCAGTAAAAAAAAAGTCTAGTGTTGCGGGAAATTTTGTTTGATAGCAAAATATCCAAAACAAATGGTGTTTTCTACAGCGTATTATGCTCCAAATTATGTGCGCAATTATATTTATGGTGAATATTGGCACGATAAGAGCAGAAAATTAATGCGTCTCGGAAATTATGCGTATTTACAACAACATAAATCAAATTAAAACAAATATATTCGATAAATTAATCATGAATTTCCTGAAAAGTTCTTGGAATTGGATGAGATTATCTAAAAGAATGCCAAAATTAGTCTCCGATCTACTTTTTATTTGCATACCATTGAAAATTTGATGCATTTATTTTCCACATTTCATTTATTTCTTATATTTCAATATGGCGATTGGAAATAAATCACAGTTTTGACATAAAGCCAATTTATTTTCGCAATGACTATTATAAAGCTATTTGGTCTTATGGTGACTTCTTACAATGCCAATTTTTCGTTTAATGCATTTTCTGGAGGGAAAATGGTTTTAAAATGCTTTTGACCTGACCATAATAAGATATAAGCAATGAGTCCTAAAACGGCATTTCAATACAGTATTTTTCGAGTTCATAAAGTTGAAATAAAACCTTTGATAGGAGTAAAACGAATTTGAGAAACAAGGTTTTAAGATTGTGGTTAACAAGTTGTGTGGGTTCTCATAAACCTGACCTGCCTATGAAACCTATTGGCACCTCTTGGTGCCATAATAAAACCAAATTGATTTCAAGTGGCTTTCATAAAACTTTCATAAAACTTAATAAAGCAGGATGGTGTTAGCAATGTTCAATGGCTCATAAAAAAAAAATTCCCGATTTGTAACCCTGATTCGAATTGTGGCCGACAGCGTGACGATTCTAGATTGTATCCATTCAGACACTTTATTAAGTTGAAATAAATGGAATAGAAACCCTACAGTTGCTTCGATTGTCGAGGCACTCAGCAGTACAGCAAAGAAGCAAATGGATATGTTTTACACCTAGCTGTGTGCAACCTTTCACTAGCACGCACTTGCATGGCTTTGTTTATTTCATAAAACGCTTTGTCGATCAAGAAGGGCAAACTTGATGAGAGTCCGATTGAGTCCGATGGAGATTGGAGTTTGATCAAGAAAAAAATAAAAAAATAAAATCACGTGAAGACGGAATTTCAACATTGCCTTGCGGCATTCTATGGTATCCACTCACCTACATTGAAAAGTTGTTGATGAATGAACAAAGACCCTACGGTCTCTTAGACTGTCGAAGCACTAAGCGATAAATTTGTTTAGAGCAATCTTTGTAGGTGAAGATGTGCAAAATTGCCTTTTCTGAATCATGCGAAATCATCAATGCGAAAGATATGATTGCAAAAACTACAATTGCATTTTTTGCCACCATTTAGAAATTTGGGTGTAACGATAGAACTAACTATACATCCAAATGAATCCAATGGAGGTAGGACGCAGGACAGCCGAGAAAATGGATTGAGAGGACACCAATATGGCATATATACTCCTCACGGACCAATGGCAGACGACATACACTGGTACAGTGAAGTGCCCGTCCTCAACTCATCTGAGAGTTCTATAAAAATATCAATGGCGGTGAGTGTCCAGTATAGGTTGACCTCATCAAGGGCCGCCCTGGAAACCTCAGAAAAATTGGGAATATAACTCGAGACAGAGTGCCAGGACCACATCTGAGTACCTGATATAACCACCATTGTACTTCTTTTTGAATTCTGAACTTTATGAACTAGGCCACTTCCCGTGACAGATATCTATAAAAAATCACTTGACTTTAAACAAAATAAAAAAAAACATTTGTTAAAAAACTACAACGATCGTATTAGTAGAACGATTGCAATATCTGTTTTTTTTTAGTGGTTTTTATTTTAATGAATTACCTCGCGTTTACTAATGATACTTGAAAAAGTGTTTACATATTTTATTTTTATTTTCAAAAAGTGTAACGCTACTTAGAATTTTCCTAGGTTTCCAACTACTAAAAAATTGCCTAATCAGTATCTTCTTCTCTAAAAATATTGAAATGAGAACGAGAATTTATGATTTACACTAATTTTATTAATTATTATCCGAAATCTAATAAACTAATTTGAGATTAGTTTGAGCCTTTTCAAATTGATTCTATATCAATAAACTCATTGCAAACAAACCGCCGCAAAACACTCGCGCCAGCCGCAAAAACTCCTCCCCGTGAGTATTGTAAACCGTCAAAGAATGAATATGGCGGTGGATTATATTTATGGAATCCGGTCAAGCATACAATGACGTCTGTGTTGCAATTGCAATTGTCTCAATTGCAATGCAGAGGAAATCTGCAAAGCGGGCGAATACGATTTTGCTGTGTTGTTTCTCCACGATAAAAAGCAACATTTCGATGACTGTGCTCCTACAATACGGTGCTTCTATGCTAATGAAGGAGCATTATTTTGTTCTTAGTTCTGAATGGTAATTCAAACCATCCCGTGGCTCTTAGATTGGCAACTCAAACCATCCCGTGTACCATGAAAATTAACTATGAAATATCTGTTTGCTTTGGGCCTTAGCGAGCCTAGTTGGTAAAGGCACAGTAAAACTAACCAGGAGGCGGTGGGTTCGATTCCCTGGGGGAATCAATCGAGGTCGAGGTAATCTTTCGGTTTGGAAATTTTTTCGACTTCCCTGGGCATAGAGTAATACTGTGTTTGCCACGCAATCTACAATTTACCTAGGTATTAGCATTGAAAGTTCTCAATTCATAACTGTGGAAGAAAAATTATAACATTCAGTTGAGCGTAATCAATAAACTAATTAGAAAGCAATAAGTCTGAATTGCTTAGAAAGTAGAACAACCGGCTGCTTAGCCACCGCTGGCTTTTAACTGAATCACACTGTAGAGCAGTTTATTAAACACCTCTTCACTGCGTCTTCCCACAGCTGGCTGCTAAATGACGAGAATATGCTACATTAAGTTAGAGTAATTTCAATCATACAAAATTTTTACATATGAAAATGGAAGTTCCAAATTATGGGTGTTTGTGAAACATAGACGGACTGTATGAAAATTATCGATTTGAGCATTTGATCACGCTCAAGTCGAAATTTTTAATCCGATTTAAAATTCTAAACTGAATTTGACTCCTTAAATGACTCTATGAAAATAAAATAGTGGTTCTGTTTCAAATGGTGTTTGAATTTCTTCTGTTGGTCACCTTTCTGGTTGGCTGGTTTCTATCCACCGGCTTTTAGAACAATTCTTTAGAAACGGTACTTGAGATGACATCAAAAGAAATTTTCAGCAAACAAACTCTTTGGTTGGAACAATTGAAATGGCCGTCTGTTTTCGGAAGGTGAGCATGGTCCGTGATTGAATCTCTGCTTTCTTCTAAGTCTTCTGAGGCAGCAGGACGGCCTGCATTAATTTAACTTCTCATTATTGCTCCTTCCCAGCTGCCAAGCAGCAGGCTACCAAATAATTCACAGCGGAAAGAAATTTATTTGGCCATTATGCATTTCCAGCTGGCTGAAGGTTTACCACTATCTTTGATTTCTTGGCTGCCTAGGAACTAACTGCCAAGTGACTCACGCCATACAGCACACTATTCCCACAAGTTCCCAGCTGGTCACAAATTAACCGTTGAACAGCGTATAGCAGTTTATTCCACCATTGTCTTCAAAAACCATCGATTTCTCAACAGTCAGCTGCTCAGCCATCGTCCTCATCATTCCAAGAGTAACAAACTAATCAACTGGTGGCTAACGACTTGAGGAGTGAATTTCGGCGCCTGTGTTAGGAAAATACTGTGCCTTTAGTTAATTTAGTATACTAAACGTAATTATCAGCCATTACTTTTCATTTGTGTCATTTTCAATAGTTAACTACCAAGAACAATATTGGTTTATTATTTCAGAAGATGTTTGCTCATCGATTGATATAATTAAATTGATAATCGATACATTACTGATAGAGTTATAAGTGTTCAAGCTTTCTCATTGTTGACGCGCCTCTCCGACATGATTCACCAATGCACATATTTGCTGATAATGTGCGACAATGCATCAACCGGCAATATTAGCGTCACGTTAGAATCAGTTACAAGCAGATAATTAAAAAAAAAAGCTGTTTAGCATTATTAGCAAATAATTGAAATCAATTATCTGCTAATAATTCTTCCGTTCATCATTATTTAACACCTCTTAGTTGCAACGGTAAGTCAGAAATAATCCAATAAAAATAAATCATTAGCATTAGCAATCGGCTGGCTCGAACGGTACAGCCGCTTTTTTCACTCCTCATCGCGTTGCACCTAACTACAAATTCAATGGAGATAACCATCGGCTGTTTAGTCATCGGCCGTTTAGTCATCGGCTGTTTAGAGTTCGGCTTCTCAGCAATTGCCTGCCCACCGGCTGTCTATTTGACTCCTCGCCGCTCCAATAGTAACGAATCAATGAAGTTTTCGGTAGCTAAGCAGTGGTAAAATTGTTTTTTATTTTCATTCTTTTTCTTAAATTCTAATTTACATGTTGAGTGGTTAAGCCCAATGGGCCTTCTTTTATTCGTGTTTAATGTGTATAATGTTTTTTTTTTTATGATTTTAGATCAGCCCTTGGGGTATTTTTAGTAAAAATTCGATAACATATCTACCTACTTTAACTACAACTACTAATACAATTTGAAAAGCCTAAGGGTGAGGAACCAGATTCCGGATGACCTGGTGATTCGAGTAACTTTATCTCGGCCAGACGGCGAACTTCAGATGTTCTTGTCCTCAGAGAGGTGTTTAGGATCATTCTAAGGAACTTGATTTGAGCACGCTGAAGTTTCAGGTGATGTGTTTTTGCGCAACTTGCCCAGACTGGCATGCCGTATTCGATTACCAGCAGAATGATTTGTGTGTAGACAGCAAGCTTGTCTTTCAGGGATAATGTAGTCCTTCTGTTGATCAATGGGTACAGTAGCTTCAACAGAACGTTACACTTCGTGACAGTTTTGTCAACATGCTCCCTGAAAATAAGCTTGCTGAATTGCTGAATCAGTCAATTCCACCGTTGTGTGTTTACTTGTTATTTTACCTGTCCTGGGTCTTCGCTGCGTTGATACAGATCTTCCATCCAGTGAAGCATTCTGTCAGGACATTCAGGCTTTGCTGCAGTATAGCGGTTAGCGCTTTTGTTACCCTACCATTGTGGACGACAGCGGCATCATCGGCAAACTACGACAGAGATTCATTATCAGAGAGTGGGGGTATGTCCGAGGTGAACAGGTTAAAAAGAAGTGGAACTATTATACTTCCCTGCGAAACAGCGGCGGAGATATCTTGCACATCGAAAACTGCGCCATGCAGCGAAACACAAACTGACCTGTCCGACAGGTAATCTTTAATTAACTTCACCAGGAAGATGGGAAGATTGTATCGTTTTTGCTCGTACACCAGGCCATCATGCTACACGTTATCTTAAGCCATCTCGTTGTTGAGAAGTGCCATGGCTTTGCGCGATCTGGGAGAGAGCGGATCTTGTCTGCAAAATCGTTATTTCTGAGGTCCACCATTCTGGCCTTAATAATATTTGTCATTCGATTACAATGACTAATAGCAGAGCAGTTTGCTAGTATTGCCTTCGAGTTGCACGGGTTTGGCGTTGCGCAATTGTATCAAATCTTTAGTGAGTCTATCAATGAATACAGAGTTGCACACCTGATCTAGCACTGGAATATGTTGCTCCCGGGCCTGGGAGATCGCTTGCTCGATGCTCTGCAGTTGCCATTTTAAGTCATCAACCGACTCATGGTTCATGTCTTAATCGATGCTGTCGTCACCGTGTTGTCGGAGCCTCTCCCATATGGCGCGATGATAGTTCCGTCTGGAGATCCGATGCCGGTTGACCTTGAGGCATCATTGGATGATGTTTGGAGATGAACTGATGGTGCACAACCGGGTGGGCGATGCTGTTCTCCATGTTGGTGAGGAAGATGTCAATTGTTGAGTGGGCTCCGGATCTGCTCAACAATGATGAACAACAACAACACGAATGATGTCGTTTTGGTTGCACCGGGTGTTTCTCTAGGTTTCGTGTTTCGCACTCTGTTCGCTTTCGATGAAAAACTGCCCCTGCCTCCGAGTTAGCGTCTGGCCACCTTAAGCGGTGGCTACCGCGAGTCGTTGATGAACGGAGGCTGATGGGCGGTTGGCATGGCGGTGATTTGATTGCATCGGCGGTATATTTGGCACTCGATACCTGAGCGTCGGGAAGTTCTCCTCGTCCATCCAAGGATGACGTTGGCCAGGCTCGGGATTTGGTGGACTTGCGGATAAACTCAGTTGGCGCACTTTTGTGGGACACCTTTGTCCATCGCTGCACAGTCCTTGATCGTGTGCGCTCCAGCAAACTTGCCACACTGCGGTTTCATGTGGTAGTTTCAAGTTCCGTGGCCAAACACAAGGCAGTTGCCACACTGCATCAAGTCGTGCTGCTTCGGGCGATATCGATGCCATTCGACAATTACGTTGAACAGAGCCCGTGTTTTCATCAGGTCTTCCTGGTGGATCAGATAGAGTTGGTTCCGATGATTTCCCTGGTGCTGTCGTTTGATGGAGAACACCTTCAGTGGTTTCAGAGCCGCCGCTGGCAGCTTGGCGATTATTGCCTCCAGCGTGAATTCTTGAAGGCCGCGTAGAATCACCTTCAGCGGCTTGCTTCGAGGTGCATCGTGCGTGTAAAACTCGTATTATAATTCTTGATAATGGACGCGCAATCACGAAAAATTGGACGAGGTGGCAAAAACGGGGGAAAAACTTCGTATCGAGAGAGCGAAAAACATGACCGTACGTGTCGCTTGGTCGAATGATATTAGGAAGTTTTCGGTGAAGATCAACCCTTTTATATATCTTTCGATGCTGCATATCATGAACTTTACTTGTTGTTGAAATAACTGAATACCTACACACTTAGAAATTATTAATTTTACGCGAGACGTTATTCATCTTTGTAAAAAGTAACAAAACTCAATCAAAGATTTCGTGTAAAATTATGTATCCTGAAGCTGATACATACGGAAGTCGATAAAAGGTGTGTTTGATCGAATTTATTTTCTCATCTCTTTAAACTCATATGTGCTAAAGGACGCTTGCATGTGTTGGTCTCAAGGAACCGAAATTTACATGACATTTTGTTAGTGTGTAGGAGATAGTATTTTAGTATACTATAATTTGGTATTTGAATGATATTGAGAGACCATTTTTATAGTATTAACCTTAGATATGCAGACTTCTATGCAGACGGCAGCAAGATTTATATGGTTCTGCGATGCTTTGCTGATTGCTTACGACTACAGCACCTGTTCAAAAGCTTCTAGGAATTTCCTCACTCTTAGTGTTCATAAATGCTGTATCATCACGTTTCATCACCAATTGAATCCAATTGCATTTAATTACATGATAAACAACCAAACTCTGCTGAAAGTTGATACTGTTTGAGACCCAGGAATCATGGTTGACTGCGGATTGACATTTGAACAACACTACTTGGATATTATTACCAAAGCCGACGGACAACTCGGTTTCATGTTTAAGACGTCCGACGAGTTTCGCAATCACACCTCGCGCTGCAAATTACGACCTGCACGATCCTATACGACTTCTGTCCTCGTGGCTCAACGAATTCTACGCTTTGTTTGACTTCAGCTGAACAGCTGAAACCTTTCGTCACCGGATACAGCGTATTTAGATGGAAAGGCCCTAGTTCGGAAATTGAGGAATGAAATCATTGGCGGCTAAGATACCAGACAATTGATTATATTACGAAAGATGTGTAATAGGGTTAATTTTATTTTACTTCCATTGTATTCTTTCCATTTTTGTACATTAATGTATTGTAGTTTATGGTTAGACAGTTGGGGGTTTTTACGCCTACTTTTTTATAGATTTTCCTTATTGCATTTCATTAATATTTGATGCCAGATGAAAAAAAAAATATTTTTATTAAATTATTCTAGGTTTAATCGAATCAACTTTACAGAGTCAAGTTTTTATTATTATATACATCATTTATTTTAGAACTAAGGTTGAGGGGTAGAATCGATTATTCGCGGTCTTCTTGAGGTTAATAGGAATAACAGTTCAACGGATGGCACGGTAGGCGGAAATTTAAGGAAAGGATTATTTTTACACATCTATTTTAAATTCTCTCGTCTAATCATAATTCACAACTATATTACTTTGGCTTTACTTTTGTCTTGAACATGTATGTATGTATGTAAGGTAGCCACCATCCCTTCTAAGACCTTATCATGTATGCAGCTCTACTTAATAGCCAGATCAAATTGAGTTACCGGGTTGCATTCACAGTCACGCTGTATGAAGGGCCAAAAACAGAGACACTTACGTGAAACCCGCCGGAACATAAGATTCTCCTTCCAACGATACGATCCAACAAATCGAATAACCCAATTCGCAATACTTATTAAGCTTTCTACGGGATGGCTTGTTAAGAAGGGCGCGTCGCTCCTGGACGCCGGTTGTCATACCACTCCATTGTCCAATTCCAGCTTGAGTGATACCCTGATGTTGTTCCCTCCCTTCCCAATATATTTTCAATTTCATACAGTCATATTTAAAATATATTTATTCAATTTATTTAAACACAAAATCTTCGACAAGGACATCGCACAGACTGATCACAAAAATGTTTTAATTCTATTCTTATATACTAATTTACTAATGCTAAAATCAAAAGAGTCACACACTTGATTGAACAACCTATAACATGATTCTAACGGGTTATTTCGTCCATAAAGAGTACGGTGGTCAGAACACCACAACAGTTGACGATTCCGGAGCTGACGATCTGGTGCATGTAACCTAACATTCTCAAGAATGCTGCTGCAATCGATGTTGCACATGACCACGTCGAAGACAAACAGCCGTTGAAGCATCACTTAACGACTCGATAACGGTTGAATATTTAGCAGCGCACATTGATCTTCATATGGCGGCAGACTGATAGGATCGCTCCAGGGAAGGCGGCGTAGAGCGTATCTTATGAACCCCTTCTGGACTTTTTCGATGTGTGCAATATGAACGGCGTGGTATGGAGCCCAGATTTGCACTCCGTATTCCAGCACACTACGAATTAAAGCACAATACAGCGACTTAAGTGCATGCGCATCATCGAAGTGGGCGGTGTTACGCTTTAAGAAACCGAGCATTGCGTTTGCTTTCGCGATTGTTGCGGAGATGTGCTCGTTGAAACGAAGTTTCCGATCAAGTTTGACACCTACGTCGTTGATCGACGTGACCCTCTCCAGTGATATGTCGTTTAAGCCGTAGTCTAACTTGACAATGGAATGACAACGAGCGAAAGTTATGACTCTGCATTTAGCTGTATTCATCTGCATTCCGTTTAAATCACACCATCTAGACACATGTACTTAATTGGCTTGTAATGCACAGCAATCTACAAGTGATTTAATTACACGAAACACCTTCAAGTCATCCGCATAGAGCAATTTACCGGAGTTGAGACCTTCGCACAGATCGTTGAAGAAGAGGATGAATATAAGAGGGCCAAGGTGGCTGCCCTGTGGTACACCGGAGGGAATATCAAATAAGTCCGATCTAGCGTCGTGCACCTTGACAAAAGCTTTACGTGAAGACAAATATAACTGAAGCCACTGAATAATCCAAGTGGGCAATCCAAGGCGGTTCAGTTTTTCAATGGCCAGTTGATGAGGTACCTTGTCAAATGCTTTTCAAAAGTCAATGTAAATGGCGTCGACCTGGCATCGCTCCTCGACTTCGTTGATCACAGTACCGGTGTAAGTCATAAGGTTCGATGTCGTTGACCGCTTTTTAACGAAGCCATGTTGATGCTCGGAGATCACTGACTGCACAAAAGGGTACATCGCGTCATGTAACAGCTTCTTGCAAACATTCGCAAGGCTGTTGGGGATTGATATCGGTCGGTAGTTCTCAACGCTGTGTGTATTTCCAGCCTTGTGGATAGGAGTGATTGATGCCAGATTCCAAGCGTCAGAAAACACTCCTTCGGTCAAGGATCGATTGAAGATCGTAGCGATGGGACAAGACAGTGACTGAGCACACTGTTTGACGAAGACAGCTGGAATGTGATCAAGGCCGGGGCCTCTTGTTGGATCGACTGCGCTGAGAGCATCGTGAATATCGTCATCATTGAAAGTTACCAAAGGAAGATGAAGATTATACAACGGAAGCCCTTTCAAGTAATGCTGCGCCAGCGGAGGTGAGTTGTCATGGTGTACGGAAAGGAAAAACTCAGCAAAAAGATTTGCGGTAGAGACCGGCGAGCAAGAACTACGAGACATAACCTCAGCGGGAACCCTAGTCGAGCTCTTTCGTTTGTTGATGAAGGGTCTTGTCGGAAATTCATTTGGATACGATCAATATACTCACGGAAACGATCATCTTGCAGTCGGCGATAATTTTCTTCACCAAACTTTAGAGCTCTCGTGTTCGTGGTAGTTTTGTTGCGAAAGAAACGTTTCCTGAGCTTTCGTAAGTGATTACGACGGTTACGGAGTTGGGGTGTCCACCAAGATTGGTTAAACTGCCTTGTAGGCCGGTAAGTTCTAACGGGAACAGTTTCACGGATGATTCGATCAATGTTGCCGTAGAAAGCCGTCACCGAAACATCAAGAGAAACGTGGTTCAACAGCTCATTCCAGTCCTGGGAAGCGATTGTCGCATTTACGGCTTCATAATCTCAGCGGGTGAAATCAGAGTGATGTATGCTTGGTATTCTTCCTCACGGGAACGGGTGCCCACAGTTACAATAACCGGCTTATGATGAGCGTCAATTTTTAATAGAGCAGATGGTGACTCGAAGAGATCTATGATACATGGATCACTTACGAACACCACGTCAAGTAGCTTACCGTTCGTTTACTTGATGGAAGCCAGCTGACGACAAAGACTCGACTGAGGCAAGTTCTTGTTCCGTTGACGCGTTAATTGGCAAGTATCCCAGAAACTGTTAATCAAACTGCCAGATTAAATTCGGCAGATTGTAGTCTCCAAAGCAGGCGATAACATCACGGAAATCGGCAAGTCATTGAATTTGGTTAACTGATTCCACGTGCCTCGTGTAATTCTCCGGGCTACTGTTTGGCCGAATGTAAATGCAGCAGACATAAAGGGAAAACTGCGGCAGAACAATCCGAACGGCAGTTTGCTCCAGGCTATCACTATCCACAAGATTCACAGCTTTGCAATCAAGCTCCGATTTAACTGCAATTAGCACACCACCACTTCTTCGCAGACTGCTGCTGGAAGCATTGCGGTCGCATCGATAAAATACACAATTACACACCAATTCAGCGGAAGCAATTTCGGTGTGAAGCCATGTTTCCGATAGAACGACAATATCAAAGTCGCAGAGAAAGCAGCAAAGTGATGGTTCTTCGTTCTTAATCCACGGACGTTCTGATAGTAGATCGTTATTGGCGAGGAGGTTGAACGACGGCGTATAAATGGTCTGGTATCGGATGCGGCTCACTTGCATTCGA
Source organism: Aedes koreicus (assembly GCA_024533555.2). Taxonomy (NCBI): domain Eukaryota; kingdom Metazoa; phylum Arthropoda; class Insecta; order Diptera; family Culicidae; genus Aedes; species Aedes koreicus. The sequence continues at coordinate 86,421 of JAHHFK020004598.1, read as the reverse complement.
CGTAGGATGACGCAGATGGGATTCGGATATTTCTGCTCGCATCGTTATTGCTGATTCAGAGTCAGTGATGCCGTTGCGGGTGGACGTAGCTGTGGGCTGATCGATGACTGTGGACGGTTCGTTGATGCCGTTCCCGGATCGATGTCCTGAGGAGGCTTCCAAAAATGTAGAGCATTCGATCCATTGTCAACAATTTCTCGAAACTCAATTTGCGAGGGCCATGTGGAAGGATTCATTGCTCTAGATCTTAAGCCTTGGTCGACTCCTACCCTGTAAGATACGAAGGTGAGCGTAGACAATGGTTGACCTTTGGGTACAAGTGCTTTAATGATCACATCATCCGTCCGCAAGCATTCCTTCACGAGATGTTGAACGTCTGCATCACTAACGCCCGGGGATATTTTGGTCAGATACACCCAAAATCTGTGGTCATTACTCACTGACGGTCCTGCAAGCGCAATGTTGGCGGAATGAGCAGTACCTCGAAACATTTTGGACAGTTGTTCTTGCGTGGGTATTGCGTCTTCATCGCGGACTCTTTTCGGGGTAGATCGGTTTCCGAAATGGAAACGGCGAGGTACCGGTGATAAAATTGCCGGTGATAGCTTGTCAAATCCTCCCTGAATTTCTTGTCTGAGCTCCACGATCAAACTTTGCGGAATCAAACGGACATCATCGTTTTCAGATCCTAAACGAGCTTCTGGTATACGTCATTGACCTCCTTCACTGCCGCATTCATTGAAACCAATGGGTTTTTAAAATCGACATCCTTTGCACATCCCAAACAGCGCTGGTTTGTCTCTGACGTCCTTGTAAAGTGCTTCTGTAATCTTGGCGCAGCTGAAATGGAAATTTGCTTTGCAAAAACCACCGCAAACAACTTCCACATTGCTCATGGTTAATGCGCAACTATTGCAAATTTCCATATTATAAATCACCGTGGAAATGCTCCAAGAGTCACTCAGGCGTTACTCCAAGGTGCTAAAATGTTACAGCGGCAAAACTGACAACACTGGCAGAGATGACAGAGCTATAGCTATAGCTATAAACAGCTCTATCATATATGATCGTATAACTCACACTACCTTAAGTAGGTGGCAATGGTGGCAAAGCAGATTCGATTGTTTACCTTTTAGATAACGACGATGCAGACTGATGATGGTCGATGAATCAATGCAGAAAAATTGCTTTTTTTCAGGTCCGAGCGGAATTCTGATGGAGTTTTAGAATATCAGAATGAGAAGGCGACCAGCAAAAAGTGTTGTATATTGGCTTGAATGGTACAGGTGAGTACAACTAGTACGGCAAATGCTTGAATAATTGCAGTACTGGGCGTAATCGTACGATGGAAGGATGATGAAGGTTTTTGTATATATTTCGGCGATCAGCTACAAGTCGGCAACGTTGCCATGCGCAGGTGGAGAGAGACGTGGTGGGAGTTTTTTTTTACAAGTAGGGCAATGATGGCAGGCGATTCACTCTAACCACACTCAAACCTATTCGGAAAAAATATTTTTTCACTAATCCTACCTGGCTTATTGATTGTTCTTATTTTGTATTTATAGTGAATTAATATTATAATTATAAAAAATATAGCGAATCAATATTTTGAATTAATATATATTTATGATGAAGAAGGAAAGAGCTTTTTTTAAGTAGAATTTTTCGAATATGATCCTTTCTAAAAAAAACATTAAAAACCTTCCTATCTTTTCAAATATATAACGTAGGTGAGATGAGCTATAACTGACAAGGATGCAGAAATGCGAAGTTGAAAATGACTTATAAAAAGGCATACAATATGTAGTGAATGGGTGTTATAATATAAAATGATAATAATTTCATTTGTATTTACATGTCTGCAGATTGTGGTCCTGCTGCAATTGTATACGGACCCGCGCATCTACCATGCACCTGAAAGCTTAGATAATGTATTATAGCCACGAGAAAAAAAAATGATTTAAATTATTGTACAAAACTTGTGATATCCATGGATGATCTGAAATTGTATAGCATATAAAGAATAATGAACCTAAAATTTCGATGTGCTGCTCTGCTAATAAATGTGATATAACCACAATGGAACTGACTCTTAGCTTCGGGTCTTGATCCCTACTGAGCCCTTGTGTTTTGAACATTGGAACATTGGAATATAAAAACTAACTAAACCTAAACGTACATTTTAAACGAAGTACAACCTAAGGCTCATGTAAGTCAAAAACACATAGATAAGTTTCATAAACTCCAGATCACGTAGAGCCAAAATATCTCGAACCGAAAGGTTGTCTACCTCGAACCCGAGCTCCATCATAAATAATTTAAGAAACAAATATATTAATTAACAAATAATTAAAGAAATAAATAAAATTAATAGAGAGCCACATAAAAAATAAAATAAATAATTTACCTCGTATGCAGCGCTCATTAACACCAACTTCAGTTCTCCATATCAGAATAGGGTACTCTTAAGTAAGTTTTTCCTTCTCGGGTAGAGTCCACATCGTTCGCTATTGGATGGTCCGGGGGAACGGTGCTGATGCTTTGATTCTCGGAAGTCTCCTCGTCGGGGTGAGCATCATTTTCATAAATATATTTGATTAATTATAGAGCAAAGGACATCTTGACAGGATGAAATTGCCAAATAAGACTGACATAATTTTAATCGGATTGCCGTTTCAGCGGTTGCGTCATAAAATAAATATGCAATTCAAGCAAATCCAACTCCAAATTATTAAATCAAACCAAGTACTTTTTCGGGAACTTTGACATTTTTTTCTGCTTAAACTTATCTTGAACCTTTCCTTTTCTGGTAGCCGTATAAAACTAATGGCCTGGGAGCTGCTTGAAATCAGCCTTGACTTATGTTTCATCGTCCATCACGACGCAATAAAACTTGGTCAAAAAAATCGTGTACAACTTACGCGCTCGTCCTTTGGCTGTTGTGTTTTCTTATCATCTAAATTTGGTGTCACTGTAACATTATATGTTGACAGTCCGGCTCGGTTCTTTGCTCTTTGCACTATTGTGTGTGACTTTCCCAAAACAAACACGTTTCCGAAATATCAAGTTAAGTTATTCGAGAGATATTTTGCTTACAATTCTTAGGTATTTTGCTTAGGTATTTTACCTCTTAATCTGGCTCTTTAATACCAAGGCCAGTTATCAAGATCAAAATAAGGTATTCATATGCTTTTGTGTTCTGTTCGGGTTTCCCAATTTGTTTCCGATATCTCTGATGGATGGGTCCTCCCTTAGCTCAGTCGGTAAAGGCGCAGCTACAAAGCAATACCATTCTAGAGGTGACTGGGTTCGATTCCCGGTCTGATCTAGGAATTTTTCGTTGAGTGCAAGCAATAAGCTTGGAATGCTAAAAGAAGATTTAAAAAACCACGTCATATTTGAGTCCACCAAGTTTTGACCGTTCTATCCTTTAGAAGGGGACAAAAGCTTACAAAACCAGAGTAGAGAAGCTTGTCTAAACCTTGATGGCAGGAGTCAAGTCATTGGTTCGAAAGTTTGGGCGTGAGGGTGAAATTCAAATCTATTATTGCAAAAACGTAAATGAACAAACTTGAGGAAAATAAATGTTAAGAAAAAGATTTGTTTCGATTTCTGTTAAACCTATAACGTTCATGTGATGATGCAACATTTATTTTCGGACGCGCTCGAATGGATGCAGTAGGTTAGCTGTGCTTTCAATTGGTTTCTTAATTTTAACCAATATAAGAATTATGATGAATATAGATAAATAGTCACATTTCATAAATTTGTGATGTTCGGCGATTTAAGTTTCTGTTCTGATCTTTTTGCTTCCTCGGAATTTCAAGCATACTGTTTCAAAATGCTTTAACCAGATCAAATATTATTCAGGATGCATTTCCATAGTTGTCAATTGAGAGTTTTTGATACATTAGTTTAAATTAGTTTTTGATACATTAGTTTAATTTTCTTCTTCGAAAAATTCCTGCAATAGACCAATATTTGCACTCAGCTACCTCCAGCATGATCCTGTAACTGCTTTTTTATCAACTGAGCTAAGAGAGGACAAATCACGTGGTAGATAACGTAATAATTATCCTAAAGCATGTTTCAATAATTTGGAGGATCTTAGAATGTATATTTTTATCTTGGTTGAATTAATAATTGATTTTTTTTTCATGCAAAAAAGTTAAGCAAATCAACATTTATGAGTTAACCGAGAATCCACAATGCAATATTTTGTTCGTTGAGCTTGGTTTATGCTTCCCTCTGATTCCGACTGCGGAACAGCTTGAAAGTTGAAAGTGAAAATGGGAAAAGGATGTTTGCTATGTTAAAAATGGTAAAATGCTTCATAACACTTAGAAAACACTCATCTACGTAGCTACTTAAATTAAGTGTTCAGACTATGTTTTTATCAGAATGAGGAATATGCGGTGGTTGATTCCGAACGAACTTTCATCCAACCGATGAAAAAAAGCAAGAAGAACGTTTTGTGCTGTTGAATCTCTTCATACACATTATCCGTAACAGAAATATGTAGTACAACGTTCGTTATTCTCAACTGGGGTTGCAAAAAGTCGATGAAAATAATTGACCAAAAATTGAACGCTGAATCTGTTATCAAATTTTCATTGGGTTTGTTTTTAAAAAACCTTCATTTATTTAGTCGGCTTTTAAACTTTGCAACTGAAGAGACGTTATGACTCTCCGTCATTTCAAATAAAAATATAAAAGACACTTTACCACTGAAGCAACTCAGTACCTTTTGCACGCCTTTATCCAGTTGATTTCCACCCATACAACTCGCCCGTCAGAAATTGACTACAAGAAAAAATATTCTCTTTTAGCATTATATCGTTTGCTTGGAATTGAAACAACGCAATGCTAACCCCTTTCGATATTGGAGAATTCAGCAGCATTATGCCTTTTTTGCTCCATCTCCATGGTTGTTTGTTGTGTCCTCTGACACAAAAAAAAATCATGAGCTAAACAGTAAATCTGGGTGGCTGCGCAGAAATGAGCATTTATCGTTTTTATGTTGCGTTTTCATAGCTGCCCGCAAGAATCATATATTACGCCCAGCTCCCACTGTCTATATTTGTCTCTTTGTCCACTGTAATATCAGACAGGTAACCGATTTTGGGTGTAAGGAATCTTCGAATCTTAAAGGCAGCCACGTGTCACAAATTATCGTTTGTTTGAGTTGGAAATCTCTTTGAAATGTTTGCGATATTAGATCAATAAGAAGGACTATTACCCGACTATCTGGGATTCTGAGTCAAAGGTTTTCAACATAAATTGTCACTTTGTGCATTATTTTTTTCTTTTGAAAAGCACTAATCAATAGCAATTGACGGATCGCCAAATTCGAATGGCTCCGATTCAAATAAAACTTTGGTCATCCATTTGGCCCTGGAGACTGCGTATTTTCCACTATTGAATAGAAGCTAATTGACTCAAGAGTAATCTTTGACGTAGGACTAAGTTCGCATTGCCAAAAATTGGAACGTCACGAAAAGCGGTCAAGTTTTGAACGTTAATAACTAAGTCATTTCATGATTGATTTCCAAAACCTTTGCACTAACCGATTAGGACATTTTCGACAGTTCGATTCCAATATTTAAAACTATGGATTTTTCACATTCTTCTATTGCAATTAACGCAAATATAAGGTGATGCCTTATAATGCCGATATTTCAAACTGAATTATTATAAGAGTTTGCTCATTGTATGCGTAGACACCTGCCTAATTCTTAAATCCTGGCTGATCCTGAATTTTGCACGATTTCTGTTCGATAAATACCAAATATTTCTTGAAATCATTTTTCGGTTTTGAAAATAACCAAGGGTCGTTTAATGTTTGTAAACGTTTATAACAATTTGTTTAACGATAGTAATGTTCTATTCTAATTCCAATCAGTGCTTAAAAGTGTTTCTGTTCGTTTAAGTGCGGTGGATAGAGTCTCTAACTTTCAATAGGAATCAAATTATTTCGAAAAAGTGTTTGAAAGTGAAAGTGAAACGTCGCAGCATATGGCTGCAAAGTATCAGAGCAGCTATCAGAGCGAATACATCTTAAAGCTATTTTGAATAATAGTATGAGTTTAAAGTCAACTTTTAACCATTAGGAGAAATTATTAAAGATTTATTGAATTCCTGCATGAAAATAATCGTTTAGATTGATGATCAATTGACATAATGATTTTTATACAGTTACATATTCTTGAAAAAGAACCTTGTTTGTACTTGTAAATTGCTAACAGATCCTCAACTATCATTCACGCCATAAAGATAGTGGCCCTCTCAACCAAAGTAGCAAATACAACCGTGGTCAGCAAGTCATAGAATTTTCTAACATACTTACTTATCTATGCCAATCCAACGTCAAATTAGAACAGCACCTACTTTGCAACGTTGCTCTACGAAACAAACGAAACTAATCTAACGGTTAAACTTAGTCTACGATAACCGGTCGTGAGTTATACACAACCCCACTGAGCCTTGCCTTCGCTTGTTCCAACCCAAGTAACAAATTCAATTTTAAGGTAAACTTGAAGAAGTTTACAAGACTCATTTGATAAAACCACGCATAAAACTAGATACGATAAAACAGCCATAAAACCCTCATACGTTCAAAAAGCCCGTACTACAGGAGGTTCTCAAGACAATTTCCCAAGGTTCGCATAAAACTTGATAGTTTTATCGGTACAAACTTGTAATGACATTCAAGACATGCTTAATACTAAGAATAAAAATGCCACAAGTTTTGATAGTTTTATGACTTTCCTCTTTAATAAGACTTCCAGTCCGTCACAAATATTTTTCGAAGATTCCATTTGTCAATTCGTTCTACTGAATGGGGATTTTTTTTTGTTTATAGTTGAGTCGATTTAAATATGATATTTCTTTTCCAAAGTGGATACGTATGTAAATTTATTGTAATATTGACCATAGATGCATCTGTTTTTGACCTGCAGTTGATACATTTTTCATGCGACATTCAGTTTATTAGTGTTTTATAACTTAAAAGTTCGAAAATTTTAATGCGCCACTGAATTATTGCTAGAACATTAATTTATTTAAAAAATAAAGATATAGTTGAAAATTCAACAATTAGGTGACAAGGCTGATGAATTTGTTAGATCTGGAATAAATTGTGTCTACAGTCCATTTTAAGTTTCAAAATGTATTTTAAACAGCATTGTTTGTTCGTAGCTGTGGGAAAACGAGAGTTTTGTTGCATACATATGTGTAAATGGCTACCATTCCGAAGGTATCCAGAATAGCCGAGCTCACCATTTTTTTAATGGTTTTATCTAAAACTACCATACATGCAAATAAAACTTATATTTCTTGCACAAGACTTACAAGTTTTTTGAGAAGCGCGAGAAGTTCATCTTTATTTGTTCTATTCTTGAAAAAAATGAGTAACGCTTGAATAAAACTTGTTTGAATTGCTCAAGGTAAACAAGTCTTTCGTAAGATAGCAATAAAATCAGTGTGTAGAAGGCATATCATAAACAAAGAAAATGTGAACGTTCAAATCAAAAGTGCCTATGCATTATTGTTGTTCTTAGTCATATCTACAGCTTATAATTTATTGCCCCACCCGCGGAAGACCAAAAAAACAAAAAAAAAACAAAAATAAAAATATATTTACAATATTTTTGAGAAAAAAAAAAAAAAAAAAAAATTCCTCCAGGCTAAAACACCAGTTGAGCGAAAAAAAATTTTTTCTCGATTTAAACCCCCAACCCAACCCAAAAAAAAGAAGAAAGGAGGCCGGTAGGGGGTCCACCACCCAATCCCGCCTTCCGCTTTAAATTTAACGTAAAGAATAAGGGAAAAAATGAATTTCCCCCCAAAGGAAAACCAATTTTTACTTGCAACGAGTATAAATATTGTGTAGCCTATTGGAAACTGAAATGCACGACTCGGGAGAATTTCACATTAACATAACATTTTACTATCGTACCCAAGTAACAAATTAAATTTTAAGGTACACTTGAAGAAGTTCTGAAGAATCATTTGATAAAACCACGCATAAAACTAGATTTTCTACATAACACCGATAAAACAGCCATAAAACCCTCATAAGTTCAAAAAGGCCCATACTACAGGAGGTTCTCAAGACTATTTCCCAAGATTCGCTTAAAACTTGATAGTTTTATCGGTACATACTTGTAATGACATGCAGGACATGCTTAAAACTATGATAAAACTACCACAAGTTTTAGTAGTTTTATGATTTTCTTCTTTAAGAACACTTCCAGTCCGTCACAAATATGTTTCGAAGATTTCATTTTTGGATTCGTTCTGCTGAATGGGGACTTTTTAAGAGAAAAAAAAACATCGATATACACATGATGTTTCTTTTCCAAAGTGGATACGTATGTAAATTAATTGTAAAAATGACCATAAATGCATGAGTTTTTTGCCTGCAATTGATACATTTTTCATGCGACGTTCAGTTTATTGGTGTTTTATAACATAAAAGTACGAAAATTTTAATGCGCCCCGGAATCATTGCTAGACCATTGATTTATTTGAAAAATAAAAAATACTTGAAAATTCAACAATTAGGTGACAAGGCTGATAAATTGTTAGATCTTGAATAAATTGTGTCTACAATCCATTTCAAGTTTCAAAATGTATTTTAAACAGCAGAAATTGTTCGTAGCATTGGAAAACGAGAGTTTTTTTACATACATATGAAAATGGCTACCATTCCGAGGGAATCCAGAATAGGCACGCTCGCCATTTTTTCAATGGTTTTATCTAAAACTACCATAAAACGCATATAAAACTAATATTTCTTGCACAAGACTAACAAGATTTTTTTAGGAGCGCGATAAGTTCATCTTTACTTGTTCTATTCTTGAAAAAGAGGAGTAACGCTTGAATAAAACTTGTTTGAATTGCTCAAGGTAAACAAGTCTTTCGTAAGATAGCCATAAAATCATTGTGGAGAAGGCACATCATAAACAAAGAAAATGTGAACGTTCAAATCAAAAGTGCCTATGCATAGTTGTTGTTCATAATACAGCTTATAATTTGTTGTTTTTAATCACCATTGTAAGGCAATTAAAACATCAAAAAAAAACTCTAACTTGAATATTTATGCTAACAAAGGATTTGGGAAGAAGAACAGATTGCGTCGATGGCTGAAACATCAGTTGAGCGAAAGATGATTTTTCTCTTGATCTGTACGCTGAACCTAGCGTTGGAAGAAGTGCACTGTGTAGTGGATCACTGGGTGATTCCAGCGCACTACTTCCGACTTTGAATTAAACGTGCGGATCATGTGAAAAATCGATTTTCGCTCAGATGATTTACCAATTTTTACTTGCAACGAGTATAAATATAATGTAGCCTATTGTGAACTGAAATGCACGACTTGGGAGAATTCAACATTAACATAACATTTGACAATCGTAGTGCACATTAAACCTTACGTCAAAAGTACTGCGCTGTATTTCCACGGTGGTGCGCCATATAACGCACTATCTGAGACGTTCGGTTTAACTTGCATAACTGGCATAAAATCAAATATCATGAGTTATGCATTTCGGTTTTCAATTGGCGACATATTTTACGCATAACGCATAGACCCTTTTGATAAGTTAGTCTCAGTAGGCTGCGAATCCAATGGAATGGTCAAAAAAAAATTGTCGTTGGTGGCTGAAATGAAGGTGTGTTCAATATATTGAATAGGTTTTTATTGAATTTCCGCTTGAACGGTCCGCTGGTTTTTAATTTCTTCCACCTGTGGGCGTCCATTGTGACACTTTGTTTATTTTTCACATAATGATCTTTCTCAAGAATATGTGCTCTTATTTAAAATCAAATGGTTCTAAGAGAGTTTTATGGCAGCATTTCCAAGATACATTCATCTTAAAGAAGAATGTCATAAAACCTTTACAAAACTTTTATCAGGTTTTATGCAAGTTGCGAAACGATGTCTTGAGAGGGGGATCAAGTATCTTATAAAACTACTGATAAGGTGAATTACACTAATAAATGATGTAGTTTTATGGAGGTTTCTTCAAGTGTTCTTTAATCACTCTTGAAAACTATTAATGAATTAAAACCAGCTTAACTTAGAAAATGCCCTGATAAAACCGGATGAACTCCATAATGCTCTGATAAAACTACCATAAAACATGAATAAAACCAATTTGCATTTGAATTGCTACTTGGGTAGTGCACGTTAAACCTTACGTCGAAAGTACTGCGCAGTATTTCCTCGGTGGTGCGCCATATAACGCATTACCTGGGACGTTAGGTGTAACTTGTACAACTAGCATTATCTGGCAATTATCATGAGTTATGCATTTCGGATTTTAACTCGCGACACATTGCACCATTCAATTTGATTCGTTACAAAAATAGGACGCATAACGCATAGACCCTTCTGATAAGTTAGTATCAGTAGGCTGCGAATCCAATGGAATCCTACGATGTTTAAAACAAAATTGTCGTTGGTGGCTGAGATGAAGGAGTATTCAAAACATTGGATAGGTTTTTATTGAATTTCCGCTTGAAAGATCCACTATTTTATAATATCTTCCACCTATGGGCGTCCATTGTCCAGTTTGTTTATTTTTCACATAATGTTCTTTCTCAAGAGTATGTGCTCTTATTTAAAATCAAATGGTTCTAAGAGTTTTTTATGGCAGCGTTTTGAAGATACATTTATCTTAAAGAGGAATGTCATAAAAGCTTTTCAAAACATTTATCAGGTTTTATGAAAGTTGCGAAACGATGTCTTGAGAGGGGAATCAAGTATCTTATAAAATTACTTATAAGGTAAATAACACTTATAAACGATGAAGTTTTATGAAGGTTTCTTCAAGTGTTATTTAATCACTCTTAAGAACTGTTAATCAATTAAAACCACCTTAACTTGGAAAATGTCCATATAAAACCAGATGATCTCCATAATGCTTTGATAAAACTACCATAAAACATGAATTTGTATTTGAATTGTTACTTGGGAATCGATCAATGTCGCCTCTATTCTAATACAGGCTCATTAAAAATAATAACAATAACATTCATTACACATTGCTACGTAGTCCTACGTCAACTTTGCGTACAACCCTATTGGGCTGTCCCTTGTAGTTTTTAAAAGGACGGATGCATTTAAGCACTAAGCATTCTAGTTCAAAATTGTAGCTCAGAAACCGTCGGTTGTATGAAAAAACGATGTAAAAACATGTAGTGGCTCTATTAATGGGGCTAGTTAAAAATAAACACCTAAAGAAAAGAAGGCATTGGATTGGAAAAAGAAACTTGGAAATGCAATTCTGTAGTCAAATCAGAAAGATGTCGCCAGCTCTAGATCGTTGTGAGATATGATCATGGCTCTATTTGACGCCTATTTCGTGCCAAATCGCATTCGGAGTTGATTTCAATGAAAATTTCTGGACATGTAGACTTTGTCTCATGTAATTCCCATTGGGATCACACGTGATATTTTTCCAATAACAAATTTCAATCATTTTTATCTGAAATTAATATTACATATACATAAGTTCTATTTGGAAAACCACACGTATTTCAATGGACACGTAAGATTTATGTGACTTTTGAGTGCCATTCCCAATAATTAGATCACATGAAAGTTATTTGAATTTTTATTGGATATCTTCCATTGGGTATGTGATTTATTTTTTGAATATGCATATACTAAATTATTCTTCAATCTTCTTGGTATCTAAGAATGAATTGTGGAGAATGTAACACACTTTTTTTTAAGATGGTTTTTGTTGTTGTTGGAAGACTGCGAATAAGTTATAAAAAGTGCGTATTATAGAAAACTATCCAAACGTAATAAACTAACATTTAAAAGAACCGGTGGCGTAAGAATTTTCATTACCAAGAACTCAAAAATTCAACCATTGAAATCATATTACATCATCGTAAGACATTTCATCATGCTAATATTTTATATTTGAAAAAATACACAGTAAATAGTCATAGAAAATAGTATTCTGAAATACCTGCCTTCCTGGAGATTTTTCCATATTTTGTATGTTGTGTAAGTTATAAATAATTTTTCTTAAAGTGGAGGAGAACAAAAATTAGGTCTATGAGTAACTTAAAATGTTGCTTTAGTATGCGTTTGAATTCACCAACAAAACTTTTTTTTGTTCAGAGTTTATTTTTTCACAAGCTTCTTAAACAAACTGATCCACTTTTATCATGTTTGAACAGTACGAACGGTTTCTGAGCTACAATTTCGTCATTAAACATTATGCTAAAATGCATTCGCCCCTTCAATAAAATACTCTTGAGACATTTTTCTTCATTCAGTCGGGGGAAATTCTCAGTCTCCTTAGCCAAATGCATTTGCAAAGTGACATACAAATAAAAAAAAAGTCTATTAAAATTCCACACATTTCCTGGTCTGACTGCAAATGCTTGCTAGTAAAACTCATTTTTCATGGATCAATGATTTCCGAGTGGAAAACTAAACCATTGCATCACAATAACTGATCTGAATGATTATCGTTACCCTTGTCATCTGAAAGTTGTATAGTTTTTAAAATGTCCCAAACAGTAAGGCAAAAAACAGTCATCGCAATTTTTATCGTCGAATCACTACTTTAAAACAGTCTTAAAGCAAAGGAACTAAAAATAGCGTCAACTTGTTGGTACACTACACCAAAAATACGAAAAGTACTTTGCCACATGCGGTTGAGCTGCAAATAAATGGGCCGATTCTTTTTTTTCGGTTGCTCATATGTTTACAGTCTTCCCCTGGATAATAACAATGGTTGGTGCATCCATCCACAGCAATTTCTCGTCAGCCCTGCTGAATTTCGGCATGTGATTAGAGAGTACAATAACCTTGTTTCCTACAGAAAATCAGCTATTTTTTAGGACCCAGTGGAAAAATTACGGTGGGTGGCCCTCACCCCCTGTTCTTATTCGACGGCTCCCTGTACTTGGTAAATACAACAGACGGATGGTAGAACAAGTTCGCACTCAACGTTGGGTTTTTATCGCTTGCCATTTACAGCCATTTACAACCATTTTTTCGACAAAGGTGAAAAAAAAAAACGCAGACAGCGATGGAAAATAACCTGAGCGTTAGATGCTAAGAAGCTTAGATGCCAGTATATCTAGCGTACAGAATCGTAAGAGCCTATTGGCAATGATTGATTCTCTTCATCGATTTTCCCTGTAGATAATATCTTGGTTTAAGTAACTATTATTGGTGTGTATGAAATTGCTCTTAAAAGCTAATGTCACCATTTACCTTACAGTTTTGGCAATGTTTCGAAAACTTAGTGCAGTTTCCTGCAATAATGCAAAGAGAAAATCAATTAAGAGAACCGATCGTAGCAGATAGGACCTTTTGATTTTGAACGCTAGGTATATTTATTTTATCATGAGATAAGCTGCATCATTTGGCAGTCTTGCTTCGAATAAATGAATGAAGTGTTATTGGCTTGAAATACTGCACCATATTTTCAGTCAGTTATACATGGCTATACACAGTGCCAATATTTCAAAAGAGCGAATGGAATCTTGTAAACAATAGGCCGTGCTCGTGTGTGTGTGTGTTTCAAGAAACATATAGATCGGCTGCATAAAAGGGGCCATTAGGAGCAAGGAGCATATTTTTTAAAGTACAATCGCAGACAAGATTTACAACGATTATTGGCGATGGCTTTGGTGGTGTAGTGGTAAGCGTGGTCAGCTCTCGCCTCAGTCGGTCAGATATCTCCCCTCCCCCCCCGGGGGGTTTCATTATACAAAAAAAACAACCCCCCCCCCCGCCCCGCCAATAACCAAGCAAAATTAAAAAAACAAAAAAATTAATAAAAAAAAAAAAAAAAAAAGGAAGAAAAGAACACCCCCCCCCCCCCCTGGGAAGAGCGAAAAAAAAAAATTTATATAGGGGGAAAGAGGGGGGGGGTTTATATAAAATATTAAAAAAAATTTTTTTTTTTATTTTTTTTTTTTTCTTTTTATCTGTGTTTTTTTTTTTTTTTTTAAAAATACCAAAAAAAAATAACTAAAACATAAAGTGAGCATGAGCATGAGCATGATTGACCGCCCACGGTTGCAATTCCGTTATTGCCAGATCAGCTGTATTTGCACAAAGAACCAACAGATGATGTTTGGGACTAACATACATCTTCAATGTGTAAAAACTGGTGACCCATTATAAAGCAATACCGGCGCTGGCCGTGCCCGAATGCTGGTCAAGTAAGGAATGGGAAGGAACGTGTTGACATGATACTCGCTTTGGAGGAAGCCGAGAAATCCTCTGCACTTCCACGAGAAATCACTGGGATGTTGGATAGTTGTGGAAGGGTTGGCAGCAGGGTTCGTTTTGGTTAACGATACGCTGAAAGTACATACCTACACCATCCGCCAAAAGCAATAGACCACTCAAATGTGACTGAAAATAGACAAACATAACGAAAAACAAAACAAAACAAAATAGACAAAATGAAATAAAACAGGATATTAGATATTGTCTTCAAAATATGGTAGAAATAAATTATTTGTTGCTTTGCAAACCAGCTCTTCTCGATGTCCCAGATGGCCACGTCCTGCTGGACCCCAGCTGCTGCCGTCGGCACTCGTCCACATTAACCCGGCCGTCGCCGACGTGTCGGAAACCTTCCGGTAGTAACATGATATCTGTGTCTAATACACTCTTCTTTCGCCGATTAATTTACAAACTAGGCCTGCACACCGAATCAAAATTCACTTTAGCACGGTTGTGGTATTTTTCTTTAAAATCAAGTTCTAGATATTTGCACTAGGTTGCAGGAAACAGAATCAATAAGAATAATAAACTCGCTTATGACCTCTAACTTTACACGGTTGCTAAACAATACACACTATCTTCCCCCACAATACCCGTGAACGACGACACTTTGGACCTGTGCTCGCTTGAGGAAAAATCAACCAACACACCACAGCGCATTTGATTGTATGTAGTTTTTTGAAAGAATCGCGAGCACGGCGCGAACCCGCTACACGCAACACTCTTCTAACTTCAGCTCACCGGAACCAATTGCACACGCACACTAGTAATCCGCGACGCAGAACAACGCGACGCGCGACGAGGTGCTACTGCCGCAGTGCTAGATGATAACGTTGTTGTTGTTGTTGCCGCCGATGCGATGCAAACTACTGCCAACACACACAACTACCTACCTCTCTATCTCTAGGTTTTGATAAATCGCATCCAGGGTGGGCGAAAAAAAAATTCAATCCATCAAACTCACACCAACACCACTGCGCTTCTCCCACAAAGTGCAAACGCGAGCGACAGACAGAGAGAGAGAGACAGAGCTATCTGTTCAGCGCGAGAGGGAGAACATTTTCAGCAAGAAAACTCCTCTTCACTGCCGATGGAGGCTGAGAACCAAGCAAAAAATATGTTTTCACCACTTTTCCAAACTGTTTAGCGACGGAAAATATCACTTCCACAACGTACGCGATTTCTGCTAGCCCGGAGAACACTTTTCAGGCGCTTTTTCGCGAGCACCATCGTAAAGGTGGAAATATATACTTTACCACCAATATCTGCATCAAAAAAAAAAAAAAAAAAAAAAAAAATAATTACTAAAACATAAAGTTTAAACAAACTACAATCTAAGGCTAATGATAGTCAAAAACACATAAATGAGTTTCATAAACTCCAGATCTCGTAGAGCCAAAATATCTGGAACTGGTATATTGGGTTGTCTACCTCGAGCCCGAAGGGAATCATAAAGCCCAGATCGGACACCACGATGCTCAGAACAAGACCAAATAATGTGATCTGCATCCTGGCAGCCTTTTCCACATTCACAGAGATTGCTGTTGCTCAGCTCAACACGGTATAACTGTGCGTTCAAAGAACAATGACTGGACATGAGTCGAGACATCACACGAATGAGGTCTCGACACACATCCATCCCTTCAAACCAATATTTCGTCGACACCTTTGAGATGACAGAATATTTGCCGATCATAAATATAGCCTTCCATAGCCCCCACCTTTGCTTCACCGGCCTCAAGGAGCGAATAGCTTTAGAACTGAGAAAAACCGTAAAAATGAAATACTGATCTGGTATAAGTGAGGCAATAATTTCTAGCGTAAAGTGTATAGTGTTGGCGCTATAAATTTAATTGTATATACCAAAGCCGGTGGACTCCTCAATCAATGACCCGTCAGTGAAGAACGATTTAGTGGAATCAACTTGGCCAAACTTTGCAGCTTCTCAACTTGAGAAGCTTCTCAAAGTTTTCGATCAGCGGAGGGTTCATAACTTCACACCTGGTCCAAGAGTGGCAACATGCCAGCCAGCACTTCAAGACTCATAGTATGAGTTGAGTGCATGCAACCTAAGGCGATACGAAGACACCGATACTGAATACATTCCAGTTTTATTATGTGCGACCGAGCCGCTGACTGAAAACAAAAACTACCGTATTCTATAACAGACAAAATTGTTGTCCGGTACAACGTTAGAAGATATTGCGGATGCGCTCCCCACCAGGTTCCGGTAATTGTTCGAATAAAGTTACTCCTTTGCAGGCATTTTCGCTCAAGATACTCAATGTAGGATCTCCAGGTGAACTTTGAATCGAACCAGACCCTAAGATTTTTAAAGGGCATAGAATGAGTTATCGGTGTACCTCAAATTTGAAGCTTCGGTTGTGCTGGGTTATGCTTCCTAGAAAAAACTACCAACTCAGTTTTCTCCGTAGAGAATTCGATACCTAGCTCGAGAGCCCAAGTAGACAAATCGTCTAAGGTATTCTGTAAGGGTCCTTGCAGATCGACCCCATTGGGTCCCGTGACAGACACTCCGCCGTCATCTGCAAGTTGTCTCAACGTACAGTTGTCACTTAGACAACCGTCAATGTCTTCGACATAAAAAATATACAAAAGAGGGCTTAAACATAATCCCTGGGAGAGACCCCTGTAACTAAATCAGGATGCTGTAGAGTTGGCATGAGAAATACTCATATTGGTTGGAGTTTTTCTGACAGAACTTCAACAGATACTGAATTAAAAGCCCCCTTGATATCCAAGAATACAGAAGCCATTTACTCTGTTTTAGCAAAAGCTAATTGAATATCTGTGGAAAGCAACGCGAGACATTATTTCTTTCCGTTACCCCTACGGAAACCATATTGAGTATTTGAAAGCAGGTTGTTCATCTAAACCCATTTGTCCAGATGGAAAAGGATCATTTTCTGCAACAGCTTTTGAATACAAGATAACATCATGATGAGCCAATAGGAGTTATGGTCGGACGCGGGTTTACCAGGTTTTTGAATGACAATAACTCTCACCCGTCTCTAATCATCCGGTTTAACGATTAGTTCCAGAAACTGATTAAAAAAGTTCAACACACGCCTCTTTGTGACGTCTGGGAGGTTCTTAAGAAAGTTGAACTTGATTCTATCAGCCCATGGAACCGTATTGCCAAACGAAAGGAGTGCGAGAGAGAGTTTGATCATTGAAAGAGGTTGGCTGATCTAATCTATCGAATTCGTGGTTTTGCGAGGAATGATCCGGCCGGCACAGAATCTAGACAAACTTTTCGCGTGAACTTGAGGGTCAATTGGTCAGAGTATTTCGTTGTTCATATTTCGGTTATGCAATCTTCGCGCCGTATTCCAAAGGGTATTCATTCACACGAGAGCCCTTCCACGAATTGTCGCCAGTAACCGCGTTTCTTGGCCTTGATGAAGCTTTTAAATTCGCGTTCGAGTCCCATGTTTTTTTCGAAGTGCTCAAGTGTTCCACGTCTACGGAAAACTTTAAAGGCGTCAGACTTTTTACGGTAAACCTCGGTGGATTGCTGGTCCTACCATAGAGAAGGGGGTTTCCTGCGGAATGACGTTCCTGGAACTGGTCGAGTTTGAGCTTGAAGCGCGCTGTCTTAGATCAGGTTGGAGATAAAGTTGTATTCCTCCAGCGGTGGAAGCGTTGATTAAAGGATTGAACCCTTTGGCAACCGAAATTTCTATAGGCAAGTGATCGCTACAGTGGGGATCTTGAATCACATTCCATGTGCAATCCAACGATAATGATTTCGATCAAAGTGTGAGGTCTTATCTAATGCCAAGTAAGGATGGACCAGCCAAACGTGTTACAACTCCATTGTTAAGACTTGTCATATTGTAGTTATCACAGAGGTCATATATCAAGGAAGACCGGTTGTCGTCGTACAGTTCTCATCAGCCTGTACTGTGAGAGTTGAAATCTCCCATGACCAACCGTGGTGCAGGAAGGACCGATCAAATATCTGAAAGTTGTTTTTAATTCATTGAGGCTCTAGGAGAAATATACAAAGTAGCAATGCAAACGCTTTTATTTTTAATAACAGCCTGACATGTGACAACTGCAATACCTGGAATTGCAGGAAAATTCACTCTATAGAAGGAGTAGCACTTTTTGATCCCCAAGAGTAGTCTTCCTCCCCGCGAATCTTCACGATCAAGATGAATAATACTGAAATCTTGAAACGAAAGATCGATTTCGGGCAAATTCCATGTTTCACAAAGAGCAAATGCATCACAAATGCACCGGTATTGTGACTTAAAAATTTGAAAGATTCCAAGCTAGGAACAAGACTTCGACAATTCCACTGCAGAACAGTGATCAAATCCCCGACCTCATTTGGAAAATTATCCGTCGAAGGAAATGATAGCTGCAAGGAGGGCCACTTAGTTGTCAATTGCTTCAAAAAAGTTTTCACTGTGGGAAGCATTGCCAGAACAATGCTATCAAGAGGGTCAGAAATTTCGAGTTACTTGAAGATACCTTCGACAATTTCATCAAATGAGAACAGCCCAGTCGAGGGAGGGGTTTCTGTTGTTAAAATCGGGGCTTCTGGGGTTTTGGATGTCCCCGGAAGAGATGGAAACTCCTGGGTGTAGTTAGTGCTACGAAAACCAGATGGAATTGGATTTATATTGATATTGGGTGATGGGGAGGCTTTTTCAACCATTTCTGCGAAAGATTGCCTGGAACGTTGTTTTAGCGAGCGTTCCAATTTCTCCCCGCGCGCTGGGCACGAAAGCACATTTTGGTGTGCTGTCTGCGCAGGCTCAATTCTCATGTTTCTCCCTGGACTGGAAGTCTGATGGTGTAAACTTCTATTCACCCTTAGTGATCGATACTGTGCCCAGTTTTTGAACATCCAGTATCTTCACTGGAGAAAGCAGATGGTTCTAAAATCGACCAACCACCTGCTTTAGCAGGATCTCAGGGGTCAAACTTGTTTCGGTGACCACACCTTCAATTTCAATACCCCGAGCTGGGACATAAACCCGATACTCGAGTTAAAAAAGCTAAGAGACAGCAATCTAATTAGCCTGCTTAAGATTGGATACAACGACCCGAGGTTTATTGGGTCTCACTTAGATTATCTCGGTCACGGCCGAGAATCGTTTTGTCATATCATTAGTGCTCTGATATACATTGAGATGTTTCGTTTTGGGCTGAAAATAGACAACCCATGGACCAGCTGAATCAGCTGGATAGGCACGTGATCGATTGACTTTAGGAGATACCCCAACATTTGGTGTCAAGGATGAATCATCCTTTGACAAATCATCCATGATTCACCCGTGGGAGCTTTAAACGCTCAACCACCAAGCAATTACAAAAAAACGAAAGGGTGAGTTATGTCAGTGACATAACTGCAAAGTTGACGTAGGACTGCTTGTTGATGTGAACAAATTGATGTCATCGAATTAATAAATTTCTACTATATTTTATTCAGTCTAAAGAACCATGAATCCCTATGCTATTAGTGTAAGGCTTCACTATTGGTTCTCCACGAAAATTTATGGAATCTGAAATCCGGGTCGAATTAACTGTCAATAATAATTTGTTTGTTGAACGTGCTTGAAAGTGTTAAATGGATCCTGTGTTTAAATTTAAACTAAACATAGAGCGAATTACAACGAACAACTAACCTAACACCCAGTGGAGCAGTATGGACATTTATTTTGCAAAAAGTTCCATTGGCTGGAACGGGAATCGAATCCTCACTTCATGTCAATCACTTGAACGCTGGATGACGCCGCTAATCACTTGACCACGAAGATGACGTGGGCGATTTATTTGGCCATTTTCTCCGGGACGCGGCTTTTCAGTCACGCCATGTTGAACCGGCGCGTGGTAATGAACATTTCGATGAGCTCAAAAGAAATTTCAATCAAACATACTCTTTGATCGATAAATTGATTTGGTCGTCCTGAAAAGGACAGATTTCAGTTGTTTACGTAGGGAACATGGTTCGCGATTGAAATTATCAGTCTTCTTGGGCTGCAGGACGTTTGGCAGGACAGCACTCTGTGAAATGGTCACACCGGAGAAAAGTTTTTTTCAGCTCCTCGTCGTAGCGGATGACCAGCTGCAGGTGACGTGGATGATTCTTCTTGGTCTGGTCTTCTTGTTTTCACGGGCGGCGTTTTCTACCAACGTGCTCCGCAAACACGTCTGACGCATACGGATGCACAGCGAGAACTGATGATTGGTCGGTCATCCCCACATGTTTGATAATCGCTGGCTCGGTAACTGTGGCAGTATGAATGTCATTTTCGACCAATAGCTATGTGCTCTAAGACATTTTTCTTTTAAGTGCTTTCAAATTAGTTTAAACAAATTAAATTAGCATCAGGAATTCAGCTTTGATGTTCTACCTTTTGAATGAAATACGTATCATAAAATTTCTGTGGGCCAGAGAGGAGATATTATCGTTCAAAATCTTGAAACCCGCGTAACGCTTTCGATTTCAAAAAAATTAGGCGCTCCTATGCATGAATAGAAAAGAGAGACGTAAGTCCTACGTAAAAAAAATTACACATCAAATCTGCTTAAGCTTAATACCAATACACAATACGGAATTACAATATATTCACGAGAGACAGAGAATAACATAACCGGGTGACGAACATGTGTGGCTTCCTGTACGGGTGAGGAGTAAAGCGCAACGAGAGTGATGCGATGTACCGTTACAGCCGATTAAATAGAACGGATAGCTTCTATCACTTGATGGGCCGCTGGTCTGCGTACCTCGCAGCGATGCATAACGACTTGTCACTTGCTAATTGCAATTGAAATTTGTCGATGTTTGTCGTTATCGTGCTACCAAAACTGCACTTTTTTCTTCAAGAAGGAAAAACTCGAACCACAACTGCAAACTGGTTGTAATTAAACTGAGAAAAAAACAGACTATCACAGAAATGAACTTCGAAAAACTTCCAAAAGTAGTGAGCGTAGAAGAAACGATGTTCACCGTTTGCTTGTGCACTGGGGAAAAAATAGTATATAAAGAGGTGTCATTCAGGGTAAGAGGCCAGAAGTAATTTGTATCCTAAACAGTGAAGCACATTAAACAGTGTTAACAGAAAACGTTGTGAAATTTATTTCCTGCGGAGCCTTGAGGGTTACAGCTATCTGCTGCTCGTCTGGATCACTGAATCGAGCTCTGCTGCTTGCCGTAGCCGGTGTTTAGAGTCGTCGTACGTTCTTTTGGATGCTGCTTAATTTTCCTGCTTGCTGGCTGCTATCGTCTTGCCACAATGGTTCGCTACCTAATCCCTAATTTTAGAAGAGTCGAGCATTAGTTCTTTTCAGAACTAACCATTGGGAAGGTAGACGGTTGTGGAATACAGCTGTTGGACATCAGTGTCCCGCTATCAGAACAGAGTGATGACTAGTGGAGTCAACTTAGTGCCACACACACAATAATGAGGGACAAAAATCGATTTATTTGGTTTGAATACGGTTTGAATATCCAAGTAGTGTCTACCCTATTTTCGAGAAAAAATGTAGTATCGAAAATTTTCGGAAATTACTGAATAAGAGCAGTCTTATCTGTCGGGGAGCTTCCCAACCAATATCTCTGTTGTCCACTGCCTGGTGAACGTACTTTTCCGTTATCTATTTAGGTCGTCATCCAAAGACCTCTCCTCACATGAAGACACATAACTTCTATTCACAACATTTAGTCCTAGTTTAATTTATTATTAACAACGCACTTTATTTACTAATACACCACATTTATTCA
Source organism: Aedes koreicus (assembly GCA_024533555.2). Taxonomy (NCBI): domain Eukaryota; kingdom Metazoa; phylum Arthropoda; class Insecta; order Diptera; family Culicidae; genus Aedes; species Aedes koreicus. Next base: position 64,384 of record JAHHFK020004598.1, on the reverse strand, counting down.
ACTATACTACATTTATTCTTAAAACTAAACAAAAATTTCTCGGAGTTCGCCTTCGGTCAACCGATTGCAACGATTACTATTTTGCACTGCCTACTGACCTACTGAGCTACTTTTGAATGATTACCTTCTACTCTAATATTTTGCTTCCTACTCTATCCCGACAAACTCTCTCCCACTCTCCGCGTTCCCTAGGTAGTGGTGAGTGATCGTGGTCAACCGGTTCACTATTACTACCTCCTAGGCAAACTGATTGGTAGCACAGTGGGGTCGCTAAATCCATATAGAGTCTGATTTAGTCAGTTACATCCATACGCTCATGTTACTCGCAAACATTATCTCTTTAGCTTGTATGGTTTGTATAAAGTTCAGTAATTTTTTTTTTTTATATCAGAGCATAACAAAAAGAGCAATTGGTCGCTATAATTGGCTAAACAAGAGTTATCAACCCAATGATGTTGGGTTACCCGATCCTCCCAAACACCGATTGATGAATGATTCATTTCACTAGGTAGAAAAATCAGCTATACATTCAGCGTCTGGATTTTGAATCTGTTCTCTCTTCATCTTGGCATTTCAAGTTTAAATCTCGTTACTATTATAGTTAGCATAGTCGTTATAGTTTTAGCACACAAAGCTGTGGAGATCTCTGTCCCTCGAATTTCAAAGCGAGTGGCTTAAGCACCACCTCCGGGGAGATCCTGTTGTTATGTTCGTCGAGAAATCCCATTCTCAAGGCAGGTTTCTCATATAAATTCATTTTCAAAACGGTCAACCCAAGTACCTCAGCTATATATGTCAAGATGGCTCCACCATATATAAAGAATATAACAGATAGAGATCGTCGTTCGATTTGTTACGAAATAGCTCTCGAACTTTCATCACAGGCGGAACTCACTTAAACAATTTTCCCTTTCTGGCTTCGAAACGTTTAAACAACAGCCAACCCAGGAGAGTGTATTCAGGTTTGGCAAGTGAAAATAGTATATAAAGAGGCGTCATTCAGAGTTAGAAGCCTTTAGGGACGAATGACCCGAAGAGTTAAAGTCCCTCTCAAAAACAATAGAAGAAGAAGAATAAGTTAGAAGCTATAAGTAATTTGTATCCTAAACAGTGAAGTAAAATAAATGTTAACAGAATCTCTCGCAAACTAGCACCACCATCACGGAGTCTATTATACTCGTAACAAGATTGCATGAGAGCGCGAAAAATTTTGAAAATTTATGTCGTTTTTATAAGTTGTCGAGAATTAGAGAATTGTGTTGCAAATCTATAGAGGATTTAATACCGTACAATTGTTCATTTTTAAATAACTCTTTAATTGCACCTCACTTGTAAGTTTTCAGAAAAGTTCATGTACATAGTGGTGCGATGTTATACAAAAAATGCATAGGGTGTTTTGAAATGCAATGTTTAACGTGATTTTTATTTGAAGCACTTCGGGAGAACATTTCTTAAGGTCCTATTCTTCGGATTAGTTCGATGTAGTAGGGTCTCATCTGGCTTTTAGAGTTTCAAACTTGGGAGTAAATGCAGTTGACATATTAACGCATGACACAGTAAAATAAGATTATTAAAGTTGTTAAAGTCTACTTGTTTCAATTTTTTTTCTGAATTTAGCAACAACAAAATTTAAAAAAAAATAAACAGCCCATGCACAATTTGATCAACGAAGATAGGCTAGCTCTGCTCTGAGATAAAGTATTACTATTTTATTGATAACTTCTACTGTTTTCCTAACTCGAAAAAATGCTCCCGACCTTTTGGTTACCATAGCATTCAGCCGGAAAGTATCAAAGCACATCAAGGTATGAAATCAACAAACATTTCTTCCTTGTCAGTTACGTTGCGAACCTTAAACTTGGTTAGCTCGGATGCAAATGCAGAAGTATTTCTGAGTTTCTTTTCCACTGTTGGAGTGTAGCTCCGGTTTTATATATATCTGTTGAACTCAACTTGTGAATAATTTAATTTAACTATTTTTAGAATAGTTATTAATTTGCATGAACTGTTGTTGGAATACTGTTCCCCAAGAATGGCTATTTTTTCACGAATTCCTTTATCGGTTTCCGGTTAGGTAAAAATGAATGTGAATGTAATGTTATCTCTATACCAAGCAGCAATAGCATGTTACGCGGATTGAAAACATCTCATCTAATTGGAATCGAATGAGTGTGTGCTTGGTTTGAAACAAACTTAAACTTAGTTGTTTAGTAATAAACAATTTCGCATACACCGTTTTTCTCAAGCGCAGTCTAGTTGTTCTGAGTTTGTCAGAGTTTTAGAGTTGTCGCGTAACGTGAACGTGAACGAGTGAGCGTAATATCATATAAAAAATAAATATGGTTTTGGACGACTCTATTTTCATATTGATATTATCTCATTCTACCCATTCAGTATTTCTTGGGAAACAAATGTAAACAAGACAAAAAGGCAGCAAATGAATTGGACTTTGATGATTTTGCTTCAAAATGCAAACCTTTTAATTTACACGTCCATGTTATTGTTTTTTTAATTGAAAAATGAAATCAAATGCAAGAGCGTTTTTGAATGTTCAATTGGTACGAGGACATTTATCAGGGCCGTCCATGGAGTACAGATGCCTAGATATTTTGCGCCATTTTAAAAGACCACCCGTGTTCCAGTCAGCATACCACCAAGCTCCACCGGGGATAGTTATTCGATATTTCCTATGGTTTCTCGTATGATAGTTGGCGCTACCGGGATGTAGGAATATGAAATATGGGACAAGAGGTAAAAGACTATAGTGTTTAATTCCGGCAAATCGACGAAGTCCTAATTGTGCGCATTCTCCAATCGTTGCACATCGCAGCTGAGTACGCGCAAGAGTCCAACCGTTCGAGGATTGCTGGAGTAATTGTATTAAAGCAACCATTGCACATACATTTTTATTCGGGTTGCGGGTCGGCTCCATTACATTGCTTACACACAAACGTCAAACCGAATACAACTCACAGCAAAGTTTCACGCGCATTTCGAAAGATGGGAAAGATTTGCATTGAAAAACGCCGTGCCATCGTGAAGAAGAGGTGCACTATTCTAGGATTTTTACTAAGAAAGTTTCCGAAACTGGAAAACGTTGGTGTGAAAACGGTGCGTATTGCGATCCGAAAGTCCGGGAAGAAGTATTCTCTTGCGGACCTGCCATGAAGTGGACGAAAAAAGAAGCAAAATTGAACGAGCTTTTTTTTAGGCAAATGGGGCCTTAGTTCACGATTTAGCCAAAATGTTGAACACCTCGAGGTCCAACGTTCAACGAGCCAAAGAGAGGTTGAAGCTGAAGACGTACAAGAAGCAGAAGCAGCCAAAAAGAAGTCCTACATAAACATCCAGCGCGAAACCACGGGCGTGGAAACTGTATGACACATGAAGTTTGTCAGAAGTAGATAATTTATCATCTCCATGCGAAGCGCTAGGAGTGGACAGTAATTTATTGCTAGAACGAAATAAACATGAAGAGAAAGTGTATTGATAGTTCCGTATAGGGCAACGGCAGGCTTTGAAAATTGAAAGATCAAGTTTGAAAACGAGCGGAGGGCATTATTGAACGGTAGTATCCGATCAGGCACATAACCCTTTACCATACTACCCCATGCAGGATAGGCAAGAGGAGGAAAGCCCCTTGACTGGCAAAAGGTAAGGCAACCGGTCGGGCTCTTATACTACCTATTGCTTTTTTCTAGTTCTAGCGATTTGTCCCTCTCCCAATAATGCCCTCCGCTCGTTTTCAAACTTGATCTTTCAATTTTCAAAGCCTGCCGTTGCCCTATACGGAACTATCAATACACTTTCTCTTCGCATGGAGATGATAAATTATCTACTTCTGACAAACTTCATCAAAGATCGTTACTTCCGCGCTTGGGAGAATACAAAAACAACAATCAATGTGTGTGACACAGTTTTCGCCAAGAATAAAGGGCGATACGGTCAAAATTTGGTCAATATCAACTTGACGTATTTCTTTCAATTTTGCATTTAAAAAACCTGAACACCCCTCATTTTGAAGGTGCGTGTGTGTAGAATGTTGCTCCTATTTTGATTTTGGAATTCACTCTTCAGTTGTCAAAATGCCGTCCAAGCAAGAAGAGCAGCGTATCAAAATTTTGCTCGCGCATCGCGAAAATCCGAGCTACTCGCACGCAAAGTTGGCAAAATCGCTAAAAGTTGCCAAATCAACCGTTACAAATGTAATTAAAGTGTTTGGGGAACGTTTGTCGACAGCCAGGAAGTCTGGATCGGGGGGAAATCGAAAGCCGGAAGCCGCTGAGACGACAAAGAGAGTTGCCGGTAGTTTCAAGCGAAACCCTAACCTATCTCTCCGAGATGCCGCAAATAAGCTGGGTGTATCGTCTACAACCGTGCATCGAGCCAAAAAACGAGCCGGACTATCGACTTACAAGAAGGTAGTGACTCCAAATCGCGATGATAAACAAAATACGACGGCCAAAGCGCGATCCCGGAGGCTGTACACGACGATGCTGACGAAGTTTGACTGCGTGGTAATGGACGACGAAACCTACGTCAAAGCCGACTACAAGCAGCTTCCGGGACAGGAGTTTTATACGGCAAAAGGAAGGGGAAAGGTAGCAGATATTTTCAAGCACACGAAACTGTCAAAGTTCGCAAAGAAATATCTGGTTTGGCAAGCCATCTGTACCTGTGGCTTGAAAAGCAGCATTTTCATAGCTTCCGGGACTGTCAACCAAGAAATTTACGTGAAAGAGTGTTTGAATAAACGTCTGCTGCCTTTCCTGAAGAAACACGGTTGTTCCGTACTGTTTTGGCCGGATTTGGCATCTTGCCATTACGGTAAAAAGGCCATGGAGTGGTACGCCGCCAACAACGTGCAGCTGGTTCCCAAGGACAAGAACCCTCCCAACACGCCAGAGCTCCGCCCAATTGAGAAATACTGGGCTATTGTCAAGCGGAACCTAAAAAAACTGCTAAGGACGAGCAGCAGTTCAAGGCAAACTGGCTTTCTGCGGCGAAGAAGGTGGACAAGGTGGCTGTACAAAATCTGATGGCAGGGGTCAAGCGTAAGGCCCGGCAATTCGGATTTGGAAAAGCGGAAGCCTAACTGAATATTTTTCCTGAATTTTATACTAATTGAACTTGAAAAAGAAATTTAATTTGATTTTTTAAATAAACGATTTCACCGATTTACACGCGTTTTCCCTTGACCAAATTTTGACCGTATCACCTTTTAAGTACTGCATCATGATGGATGACGAAACGTATTCGATGTTGGACTATAAAGCATTACCGGGATCGCAACATTACACGATTCGTCAAGATGATGATGTTGACAAGGGGAACACCTCAGTTTTTACTGAAAAATTTGGTAAAAAGGCGATGGTCTGGCAGGCAATTTGCTCTTGAGGTGAATTTACGAAGCCGTATATAGTAAATGAAGCAATGAATGCAGATATTTACGTCAATCAATGGTTGAAGAAAAAAACTGTTGCCGCTGATTATCCTGTAATATTATAGCCCTACCTTGCTTCGTGTCATTATGCTAAGTTGACCATGGACTGGTATGCCACCGTCGTGAACGAATTGCGGCAGACTTTCAGGATTCGTAAGATCAGGCAGCTATTTTAACTGGTTAGAACGAGCTGTCAGGAGTGTTAAAATCAAAGGAAAATACCATGTCCACCTCCGATGGGGATATATTCCAGTGGCAAGTTTGGCAGCCTTCACCTGGCCATTTTAATGTATTGGCATTGATTATTCGGTCCTCTGAAAGGTGGGGCGGCGAACTGAAACTGAACTGCTGCGAACTGCTTATTAAGATCTGGATCAGGAGAAGGTCATCCGAGAAGTCATTAGTCCAGAGAAGAAATGTACATTCTTGCTTCCGGTGTCACCTCATATGGGAGGAGTGGCTGATACAGTTGGTGAATAAGAATCTCATGGCGATGAAACCTGCAATCCACCACTTACTGATGAGTTCGTCAATTGGTCTTAAACTGAACACGGTGTTCGATAATTGTGCGGTAGTTCTACGGTGGTCATGGTGCGCTTCAAAGGTCGAAGCAAACCTCTTCTGGCAGCGATGGGTGCGAGACTACATTCCAGATCTCACTAAGCGAACGAAGTGGTACAGCAAGGTAAAGTCGATTGAGGTGAACTATATTGTGGTGGTGGTCGATCCAGGCCCAAGGGACGGGCTATTTTGGTCAACAGGAGCAATGAGGGGCAGGTACGATCAGTGGCGGTTCAGACTTAAGCGGGTATCCACGAGCGTCCGGCCGTACTTGAGGTTCGATACGATGAAGAGGAATGCCAAGGACTTGGCGTACCTTGCGTACCTGGGGGAATGTACAAGATGCTCAGAAGACCGATTGTTCTCTACGGGCATGAGACGTGGACAATACTCGAGAAGGAATTGTGAGCATTTGGGGTTTTTGAACGATGTGTGCTTAGGATCATCTTTGGTGGAGTACACGAAACCGGCGTATGGAGAAGAAGAGTGAACCACGACTAGGCACAACTCTATGACGAACAGAGAATTTTGAGCTGTCACTACTGCTGGAAAGGCATAATTTTAACGACATGTTGTAAGTCGGCCAACAATTTACCGAAAAATGGTGTTTGCTTTGAAACCGGCCAACAAGACGCAGTGGTGCGCAGCCTCAACCGAGTTTTTCATGGCAAAACTTTGCATCCTTTCTAAGCTTTGTGTGACCCTAATGAGACACTGGACAATCATTAGTAAGTATTAATAATCAAGATATGCTCGGTTCATGTAGCGATTCTCAATTGTAAGCTAAACTACAGCGTATAAAAAAGCCGACATCACATGTTATTTTCATATTTTTGTGCGGATAGTGCTCAGTCAGATAAAGCCTTATAAGTACTCTAGATGCCTGAGAAAGACATTCGTATGCTGCTATCAGGGCCGGATTTGCAGTTTTGGGGGCCAAGGGGCAATCAATCAGTTGTGGGGGGTAAGGATCCCTTTTTTTAAGGTCTGTAGTACAGCTGTATTCATAACGTAGTACACAGAAAAAAATAATGAATTTTAACAGGCGCGTAAAATTTCCCCTCGTTTAATTCCAAGCCAAAGGAGGCGTACTTAACGAAATTGTTTGCAATCTTTCATGCGCCATACAACAATGTTTGCAATCTTCTATACAACATGCTAGATTCAGGCGTTATATGGCTTAAATTTACATGAAATATCCCATTATTTTCTGCCAAATATAGCATTCCCTTTATGTGCATTAGATAACGCATAAAATTAAATGTTTCTTTTTTCTGTGTAGTAAAATAGTAAAATGGTAAATAATTAATATTCATTTTGAAGAGGCCTGTAAAATGTGAGAGGCCAGAACCTGGACACCACCCCCCTTAATTCCGGTCATGACTGCTATGATAGGTGTGCTGCAATATCACGATCTTTGTTCTTTTCAATCGATTTGTTTGTTTCTTCAATTGTTTGAAAAGTGAAATGCTCAAAATTTGGTTGACTTAAACATGATGCATAAACAATAAATTTAAATTGAGAATTGAAAAAAAAACCTAAATACCCCTCATATTGTGAGCGTAGGCGAGCAGAATTATGCCGCTTATTTCGTTTTAACAAATGTTCTTTATTTATCACAATGGCGTCCAAACAAGAGGAGCAACGCAACAAAAGTTTGCTCGGGGTTGGTGAAACCGGTCGAACGATGAAGAAGTACCAGTACCAAGGCTTCGAAAGAGCTGAAGAACATGCCGAAATCCATATTTTCATCTGTCGTGGTTAAGGTTCCGGCAAATGGTCATAAAGCCGCCCAGCAGGGCAATGAAGCATTTGTGTAGAAGGTTTAATAAACGTACGATTTAAGGAAAATATGTTCTATTGAATTATCTTCAGTAGTTTTTTTTATCGTCATCCCAGGTTCCCGGAATCGCCACCGTGTCACCCGATTTGAATTTTCTTTTTCTTTTTAGGTTGCCACATCTGACATTGACATTCTATAGAATTTTTAGCTGGATAGCTTGATATTTGTAAAAGTTACGCCGTATCGAGGATATCTGCGATTGAGTGTGTACTCGGTTTTGAACAATTTTCAAAATGGAATTGAATTTGCAACAATGACTTTGTATCAAATTTAGCGACGACATTGCAAATGTTTGAAAAATGTTTCGGCAACGATGCTCTGAAGAAAAAAGTCGTTTATCAGTGGCACGAACGTTTTAAAAATGGCCGTGAGTCCGTGAACGATGAAGAGAAAAGTGGTAGGTCATGGACATCAACGAAAATATCAACAAAATCAAGAATTAAGAGAGGCCAGAAAGACTATTATTTGGGCGTTATGAGACGTTTGCATTAAGTAATTTGCCGAAAAACCGGATTTGTGGGCAAAAAACTCGTGGATCTCGATAAAACACCACGATAACGCATCGTCACACAATGCCATCTTTAGCCGTACACATTTGGCTAAAAACGAAACGAATACCATTTAGCAAGCACCGAATTCACCTGATTTGGCTTCCTGTGACTTTTTCTTATTCGGTCGACTCAAAAAACCGCTCCACGAAACGCGTTTCAGCACCCGAGATGAGATCATGGAAAAATCGAAGAATTGATGGCCACACCGCAAACCGAATATAAAAAAATGTTTCGAGGATTGGATCAAGCATTATTCATTTTAATGTATAATCTTGTATTTTAATTTCCTGATAAATTCCAAAAACTTTTTGATCAAGGTAGTATGTATAACATACATCAAGGTAGTATATATATATTATATCATATATATCCCATCAATTATTGCGAGGTTGGAAGGGAGCTCCAGGGTATTATTCAATGTTAATCCGGACGATCTTTTGATTGAGAGCTGGAGTCCAGGAGAGAATAAACTTTAACATTTCGCTTATACTAAGAATTCCATTGGGATAGTTTCATTCCTACTCCAACAGTTTCCGGGATATTAACGCACCTTCCTTAACAAATCATCCAGTGGGAAGCTCAATATGCATTGGGAACTGTGTTATTGTGGAAGAAGATTTTCCTATAAATTTGGCGAAAGTGTCACTGCTTACGGGATCACCACTCCGTTGTGGGCCTTTCATACTGCGTTCTAGTGAATTCAGATCAGCAATTCAAGTTGATCTCACTATTAAGAGGAGCCGCATACGAGACAAAGTCTTATAATAGACGCTGGTAACCTTACACACGTACATACAATAGCGGGCATTGATTCTATAAACTTTCACCCTAACCTAAAAACGGATTATCGTTCGTTTGATATGAAATAGAATGCTCTTTTAGAATCCGTTACGTATACTTACATCACTTTGATTTTGGTTACAATATGATTGGATCAGACTGAAATGAAAGAAACATCACAAATATGGAATGTTCACTATATTGCTTTATTGTATTTTCTGACCATTGAATCCAGTTTGACCGCAAGGTATGTTGATAATTGAATTTTTCGGCCGGTTACCTTGAACAAACAGAATCAGATGGCATTTTCATCCACGGACGCATTTAACTTTTTACGCTTCATGTGGAAATACAACAGTCGCTCTCGTAATTAAAATTGATTTGATTCATCAGTTTTTGTTCTCGACTACGTGCTGCAGCATGCGATGACAAACAATTTGCACAACAATGCCCTGCAATAATTGCTCGTGTCATTTTTTTCTGTTCTTTGAGTTTGTTTGATAAAAAGTATGATGGTTTTGACTTTTTTTTCCCTTTCAGCTGGATATGTTTAATGATTTATAACTGAAGTGGTGGAAACACTGTTGACTTAATTTGAACGATTATGCATTTAATTCAAGTTTTAGGATCATGATGTGCCCGTAAAACTAGCCGTAATCGGTTCCTCCTAAACAAGATTATGGTTTGCTTTAATTAGTAACTCTAAATATATGTACCAGCTAGCTTTTGCTATGATCCGTACTTTACGCCCCACCGGAGGATGTAAGATGTGCTTTAAGTTCTGGAAAACTAATCAAAAATGGGTGTAAGAGGAGCAGAGATGGTAAATTCACAGTTTTTTTTTTGCAAATCAGTGCGATATTTGAGGTTCGCACACCACCAACAGTTTATGTGTACGGTTCTAGCGAACGCGGGGGATAGAAAACAGAAAGAGAAAAATTTAACCCTATTTATGCCAACAGTTAGAACAGTTTAGAAATAATGAGTGACTGTTTTGATTGCTTTATTGAAAAAACATTTTTTTGGTTATCTTTAGTAGTTGTTAGTATCTATTCTTATGTTTTTTTTTTAAATAATTCACATCATATGTATTTAGTGATAAGCCAGCAATCAACGAAATTCTGAGCGACAAAATCTACGTTGCAACATTTTTTAAGCCATCGGCTGGTGGCAGCAGAAATGTTTCGTCGCCTGTAAAAAACGGTACAGGAATGTCATGAGTTTTTCTCTCACGTCGGTTCACTTTTTTCACTTCTGGTCGTATAGAAAAATGTAAAATGTCAAAATGTTAATATCAAAATACAGTACATTTACCGCCACTGAAGAGGAGAAAAACGTTTTAGCGTTAAAATGAGTTCAAATTCATTGGAAAGGTTTTACGTCAGGTATGTTTTAAAATGTATTTGTATATAAAGCGTACAACTCGACAACCAATCGTTTCCGGTGTCTGGCGAATGAAGGCAATAGTATAGTATGTCTCCATAGTTTGAGCTCACAAGTATTGATGATGCAAACTTAATTATTTTTATCAGAAAACATAGACAAATGAGTCCACGACATACTGTTATTAAGTTATTTAGAAAAAATAACTAACTCAATTATCCTACATACTTTACACCAGATTCTGATTTTGGTGTTCAGTAATTTTTTTACAGTTTTGATCCGTAAAATTTCAATTTTGCTGAATGGTTTGTGAAAGGGTTTTTGATTTACAACAATCTGTGGAAAAAACTGCAACCTCTCGGTCATTCGTATAAGAGTTTTGCTGAATGTTTCTACAAACACATTTCAACATTTCCCTGAAACTAATGAGTTCTCAGCATCTCTCTTAAGCAGTTGTGGTAATGTACTGTATTTTGATATTGTTTCCATAACATTTTACTTTTTTCATCACGACCCAACACGTAACACCGTCTTGGGAGAAAATGTTACGGGTCGACCGCGTTTGCTTGATCAAGACATATAAACTGTTCGTGGCGTGAGGGCCTCAACATTTCGCAGCAGGCGACTGTTTTGCGAAAAAAAAAAATACATTTACCATCACTGCTCTCAAGTAAGTGTTGAACTAACAATTCTTCCTTTTCTCACCAGCTGCAAGGACATGGCCAAGACAGTTCTGAATTTTTGGAGAGTGATTAATCCTGCTTAACTACTTCTATAAGAGGATATCTACAGCACTCGAACAACCATATAGGACATGTACCACCTACAAATTTGTGCGACATGATCAATGCTAATCTTCTTCTGCTTTTAGCATTTCAAGCTTATTGCTTTCACAATTAGCTTATTGCTTGCTCTCATGGACTTAATGTTTACTACATGGACTTCCACAGTTATTAATTGAGAGCTTTCGAAGCCAAGTACCATTTTTGCATGAGTATGATTGTGTGGCAAGTACAATCATACGCTATGCCAAGTCGAGAAATTTTCCTTTACGAAAAATTCCTACCGGAGCGGGAATCGAACCCAGTCACCTCCAGCATGGCGTTGCTTTGTAGCTGCGCATTTACCGACTGAGCTAATGCTAATTTCAGTAAATAAGGTAAACATTGGTTTCGGCAATGTTGACTGTTCTCGTCAACCGATTTTCAAACCGCTACATTTCTCCACTAAAGCACTTTATTAAAAATATATTCATGTGATAACTTGCACATTCAGCTTTTATTTGAATATCTTTCAAATAACGACCCATTTCGTTAAGCCATATATTTTTTGAAACAAATAACATGCACTCGAGATTACTGCTGTTACATATAAGATAACATTTTTTTTACTCGGGGTTCAAATGGAACGATGGCTGAATTAATAGTAGTTGCCAACAATAGTTGCATTCGCTTGAGAAGTTTGGGACATTATAAAAACACTTTCAAGCCTTGTTGGATAATTCTGTCTGTTTTAGTAGACAGGCGATCACGGGGCGAACAAATTCAAACAAACATAAACTTAGGATGTGAGCACGACGCTGCGAAAATACTTATAAAAGCCAGGGCTCTGTCTAGCTAGAATAGGTAAATCGCCCTATGATTGGAATATATTCTAAATGTTTTCGTTTTTCTGCACTTTCAAAAACTACAAGAGACAGCCCAATCAGGTTGTACACAAAGGTGACGTTGAACTACGTAGCAATGTGTAATGAATCTTATAATCATTTCTGGATCAACAATAGAAAAGGGCCTATCAACATTTGTAAACAAATACTTCTGAGCCCTTTTTCTCGCAAGCCGTTGGCTACACACGTGACGTAGTATAGAGGTGCACGTCAATGTTGCAATAACATCATGCAAGAATGCAATGGTACGTACCCATTTATAGTTTGAGAATAAGTTAAGATCATTTCGAACCTAAGGCCTCTAATCATTCGCTTTATCAGATAAGAATAGAGTTCAAAACGTTGCGTGCTCCAGCTATCCTGAGGGGAACTTCGGAGGGAACCAGCTACTAGATGGTTCGAATGGTCTTTCGCCCCTATGCCCAATTCTGACAATCGAATTGCACGTCAGAAATGCTTTGGTCCCCTGACTTCAACCTGATTAGGCATAGTTCACCATCTTTCGGGTCACATCCTGCACACTCACGGTATGTTGTGGCACGGTGGTGGGCCCCCGAGGGAGCCACCACCGCATGCTGGATACAACACCCGGGGATGGAGGGACGCTGCAGAGCCGCGCCTGAAATCCTGCACAACTCAAGTAATTTTTTTGCGCCTTTGGTGTTCCGGAGGGACGACCATTGGCTCGCGCGCAAGATGGACTTCTTAGGCCGTGTTTTAAGACGGCAACCATCAGTAGGGTCCCAACCATTCTTAATCTAGACGAATAGTTGTAGTGCAACTTGTGAAAAAAAATCGCAAGTCCCGGACCCGATGACCTATGCTCGGGTCACCGGGCGACGTTTGACCCACGACAGATAAAAAGACGAATGTTTTTTTTTGAACTTGTATTGAATGTATGTTATAAACACATCTACAAATAGAACTAGATATTGAAAATCTCGGAAGACTACTCTTTCTTCCCTACCGAAATGTAACATACTTAACAACTTTATTTCATAGCCGAGCAAAATATTGTTTACAAACCGAGAGAAAAATAAGTGTTAATTTATATTGTTGTGACTGTGGTTGTGAATAAACTTCGTATATATTATGTCATGATAACTTAATGCATTTAAGATAATGATGAATTTGAAATCAGAGTGTACAATTTCATTCTCCTCTATTTTCATGTTGGTACCAACTGTCAAATTAGAAAGGTTTTACCTTAGCAGATATTCGATACACCTTGAGATCTGTAAGCTGTGAAGGGACTGAGTGGAAAGGTAATAAAGGATTCTTGTTCTGGCTGTTAACTGCGACACAAGTGTTTACTAATAGCTCCCGAGAGAAAAAAAGGCAAAAATCTAAAAAAAATGCGAAAATATTGTTTTTGTTTCGGATTTACGTGACTTTCAGCCTGATGCTGTTTGTGTTTACAACAATGGCACCGACTGAATGAATTCCAGATCGACAGGGTGAGAGGCACCCAAGCTTACCACTACACCACCGGTGCCGTCAAAAATAAGAAGAGTTTTCATGCCAAATAATTTTGATTTGATTGCTGCAGTCCTGCGAAAACCTCTTCAATGTTGGGCAATAGACACCTTTGCAGTTTCTTAGATTTGTGGCTTTGAAAATTTGAAATGACGATGCAAATCAGCAATGATAACAGCCATTTCTCTATTCCAGCGACCGTCACCTCAAACTGTGGAAACTCAGCTGAAACACTTTCTTGGAGGCCGGAGCTAAGCTGATAGGCGATAAGCAATTACCTCATAATACCAGAAAAAAAGATCTTTTAAAACGAATTCTCCCTTTCTTAAGTAGGGTTTCTGACACGGTCCTGACCTATCGGGTAAATATAATTTCTGTCCATTTTTCTCAAACGGATCTAAAATAACTTAAAATTGTCTGCTCAAGATGAATATCAGATTTGCCTTTCTATAATTATAATTGAAGTAACAAATTGTTGAAACTCTGATAGAAATTCAACACCCCTCCTTATTTTCAAACTTGGTTGCCTGGTGGAGCTACATTGGCCTACTAAAGCAATGGAAATGTTATTCAGTGGGAGCGAAGCTTTTATTTATGAAAATAATTAATTAATTTCACATCAACATTAAAGCCAACGATGGAACGACACGGTAAGTATAAAATTGACTTATTTGCCGTAAACGCATTTCAGAAGTTAAAGTTCAAAATGATGGCGTTTAATAAGGTCAAGGTGCTTGATTTTTCCTACAACTTTGTCTAATATAATATTTCTGGCGTGAAAGTGCTAGTAACACCAAGACATACTAAAGGACTGAATACTCCAGCCATTTAGTATTTACTGTAACTAGGGCTACGTAGATCTAAGAGTTTCAGCATCTCACTCTCTGACAAAATGCTTGAAAAAAAAAATGCATTACTAGTTCATCATATTTAATTTTTTGAAACTTAGCTTGTGAAATGGGTAACCGGCAAACGAGTTATACTCATATTAAATCACTTGTCCCTGCCGTGAACGCAGCTCTTGAACTAAAGTATCGTACCAAAAGTTCAGTTAAATTTTAAGCAATGAGATCACACAAAATTTTACTTTTTTATCACAATGAATAATGGGCGGATAGACCAAGCTGGTTCTCTACTCTACGTTTTCAATAAATTGTATCACTTTTTTGTGAACAAAGACTCAAATTTCTCGAATATAATAGCACTTTTAAGCATACTAAATCAGGCCCTTTAAAAATATACTCGAGATTTCCATTTCAAGACTCATGGTTTGCAGTATTCTATCATCATCATTATCACATTCAAAATTTCAAAACAGACTCGTATGCTATGGATCTGTTCAACCACCCTTGTGTGAGATGACCACTGCGGCGGAAGAATTCAACTGCTTACTGACTAGGTGCAGGTTGACAGAGTTGTCGCCATATGCTGCAAAGATATCACCCACGTCCACGTTCAAGTGTCGCATGCAGCTGCCAGTGCGGTTGATGCAATGAGATCGTATCTGCAAACTAATGCCGAGGATTTTCACAAACACACGCACGCACATTCACCATACTTCAACTGCTAGCCACACACAACTCGCAGCCTGGTACAAATACGAAAAAGCTGACACGTTCCTATAGACATATGTCATCCAACTCCATATCATATATTATTTGAGCATAGAGGATAGTTCTTGACACATATGAGCTAACAGTTCTGATTATTACCACGCGTCCCAGAACTGAGAACGATTAGAGAAACAGCAACGCCACAGTTGCTTGTAGCATATTCGTCTTTATGTGTACATAGCGTAAATAATAAGATAAGTGTTTAATTTGCATGAAGTACGGGATATAGGGTCGTATTCGGTTCAGTTGGTACTCAACAGACCCCCGTTAACAGCCTTGTGAAACGAGTTAGAGCGTGAATATTATGCTTCGCGCTATGCAATGTTTCAGCATTAGACTGATTCAAATTTTGATATTAACTATCCACAGTGCTCAAAGTTTCATGACTTCTAGTAATATCCTGATTATCATGAGACTTTCCTGAAATAAATCAAGCTACAAATTTAATGTTTGTATGTAAATTACAATAAAGTTGAGTTCTCTTCACGTAGTTACGACTCATTTCCAAATAAATTTCAAGCTTTATGCTATGCACCACTAGGTTGATAACATATTCTTTAAGTGTTTTATTGAAAATAAACAAAAAATTAAAAACGTTAGAAATTTACTGAACCATGACTATGATAGGTTATAAATTGCATAATTTTATTGCACCTTTTCGAATTATTTTAAATTATATCTTTCAAATACTTCAATATAACTTCAGCTTGAATATACACTGTAGGTAACAAACTGCAAATGGGTAAGCAAACTAAATGAGGCTGGGTAAGGAAAGTGTTTAACGCACAAAACTTCAATTTATAACCCCTCCCTATGTTTGGACATGGATGTTTTTGGACAGATCGTTAATGTTGTCAATACCTGCTCCTCCAAATTGTGACGTCATTGTTGGCCGGTCGATCAGTGAAAAGATTTGTAACTAATTACAACTATTTTTGGTAATCATTGATGTGATCTATCATGCAACATATAGTTCGGAAATGGTGAAGCTAATGATGTTAATCAATTTCATAAGTTATTTAAAGTAACAATGGTTTTACTTCGAACATATGTAGAGATATTGCAAACTATGTATCTACAAAATGTTGGAGATTTCTTGAATTGTCCCATATTTATCCCATAATTGATTATTTTCAATGGGCAGCTGCAAACTTTTAATTGTTACCAACAATTGCAATTCAAATTTAATTATGTTTTTCCAAATTAAAGTACTTTCTCAATGCATTTTAATTGCATCAAGATGCTTGTCATAACTGCTCTACCCCATCATTTAAGAGTGTATAGAATTAATTTTTTTACTTAATTTAGAATAACGTCGGACGGGTCTGTACTGATGACGAAACACATGGAAAAGCGTGCCCTGGCAGATTTGTTACAACATTTTACTAACGCTTGTGTTACAAGTTCGTCGAGGTGCTAAATCGACTAAAAAGAAACCAAACAAGCATTGGTTCAATATGCTAAAATGCAGAGCCGGATTTAGGATTATGGGGACCCGGGGCCAGTAGTGTGTGGACGAGTGAGTGGGGGCCCTTAAATTGAAACAAAATCGTTCTCTTAATCGTTTATTTTCAAGACATTGAATATTAAGATTTTTACAATAATAGATCAAACACCTTCAGAACATCTTCTTAAAGGGTGTCCACGATGAAATTGCCACACACAAAATTGATTCGCAAAATTCGAGTTTTCATCCGATTGCCATCAAATTTTCAGGGATTGAGAAATAACTATTAAACTTCATTTTACCATTTTACTCGTATTTTATTTACAGTCCATACGCAAATGCCCGCACCTTGGCCTTAACCCCGGCCATAAGATTCTGCACAACCTGTGAATCAACCGTTTTTTGCATGTAAACCCATACTTTCTTCAGTTCCTCGACTGTCTTTACTACCTTAGGTCGTTTAAGAAGCTGCTGCTTCATAATCGCCCAGTACTTCTCGATGGGGCGGAGCTCCGGAGTGTTGGGAGGGTTGAACATTTTCGGCACGAAATTGACCTTATTGTCCGCATACCACTTCAGCACGTCCTTGGAGTAGTGGCATGAGGCCAAATCCGGCCAGAAGATTGTTGGGACGTTGTGGGCCTTCAGGAGAGGAAGCAGAAGCTTCTGGAGGCACTCTTTTATGTACACCTGTCCGTTCATCGTGTCCTGGGTCACGAAAGGTGCACTCCGCTTCCCGCACGTGCAGATGGCTTGCCAAACCAGGAATTTCTTCGCAAATTTGGACATCTTCTGAGTGCGGACATGCTCCGGAACGCTGAACTTATCCTTGGCCGTGAAAAACAGGTAGCCGGGGATCTGTTTGAAGTCGGCCTTCACATATGTTTCGTCGTCCATGATGCAGCATTCAACTTTCGTCAGCATGTTGAGGTACAACTTCCTGGCACGGGTTTTGGCGGACTTGTTCTGCTTCTCGTCGCGATTAGGGGCCTTTTGTACCTTGAACGTTCGAAGCCCAGCCTTAGTTTTGGCCTTCTGGACAAAACTTTGGCTTAGGTGCAGCTTCTTAGCCACATCCCGAACGGAGGCGTTCCGATTTCGGTTGAAGGCCCCAACTACGCGGTTGTGATTTTTGGTGTTGAAAGGAATACTTTTTCCTTCACTTCTGGGCTTCCGATCGGTGGTCAACCGTTCCTCGAACCGTTTAATCACTCGCGACACCGTGGAATTCGCGATTCCCAACGTTTTAGCGATGGAACGATGCGAGAGATCCTTGTTCTCGTGATGAATGCGCAAGATTTTATCACGCACGAGCTGTTCTTTCGACTCCATTTCCACGAGTTTTGATCACAGGACTTTAAAACTTGCAGGATGTAAATAATGCACTATGAACTAAATCCACCCAAATTTTCATTAAATTCTACCCAACGGTTAAAAAGTTAGAGCAATTTCC
Source organism: Aedes koreicus (assembly GCA_024533555.2). Classification (NCBI taxonomy): domain Eukaryota; kingdom Metazoa; phylum Arthropoda; class Insecta; order Diptera; family Culicidae; genus Aedes; species Aedes koreicus. The sequence goes on along the minus strand of JAHHFK020004598.1, from coordinate 46,168 downwards.
TAGTGTGGCAATTTCATCGTGGACACCCTTTACGAGCCTTCTTCTCTGTAAACTTATCAATTATAAAATCAATACTCAAACTCTTTTGCACATCAAACTCACAGCTTTGCAATGCCAAGTTTTAACCCTTAAATGCGCAATGTCGCTTTAAAATAACATACCAGAAAACGCTTAAAAATAAATTAATTCTATTCCTTTTGGGGACATAATCCACTGAAATTGTTATATAGACTTTGATGAAGCAGTCGTGTGAAATGGGAGCACTGTATCGAAGCATTTTGTTAGTTTAACAGCAGTGAACGTGTTTAAAAAGAAATTGATTTTTTATGATAATGCTTTAGTATCATGCACATTTAAGGGTTAAAGTCGTTCATAGTTCATGGTCATACGCAACCTGTTGTTTTTTGAAAAACCATTAAACTTTGCTATGGGTAGAGGGTAAATAGTGAATCACGCCTTCAGTATTTGCAGTTTGTCAAGTTGGTTAATCACTTAATTTAATTTCTTACCTCGAGTTGAAGGCCCTTCTCCAGCGTTCCAACCAGTAGTTGGCAACGCACTACCTCTGGCTGCTTTCAGTTTCGCCCGATACCCACGAGCTCGCTCGGCATCGGCATCAAAACGAATCTCACTTTCACAGTTTCTCAAAACTTATTTCTTCCTAGAAATTAAACTCCATCCAACGTGAATCAAAACACAAAAGAATAACTATTCATAACAGTACTAATTGAAAAGTTCAGAGGATGTTAATTCGGAATACCATGTTCGGAAATCAAAACGTTGTCTGTGATAAGGAATTTTTTGATACTTGCAGGAACGCAATATTCTTCAAAATTTACCAACAACGAGAGATGAATATGTACACAAAATATGTTCGTCTTTTATTTGTAAAATTTTAAATACTAAAATGGCAGTCATAAAAACCTATAGTTAATAAAAGCAAAAATCTCAAAAACCAATCAAGAAACGATCGAATTACGCTTTCGCTAACGTCTAGTGTTTTTACTTTTTGTGACGATAGCCATATGTAATTTTTTTTTAAATGACATGCTACTATTGCCGTAAGCTTGCTATATATTTGCGGATCAATATAGAGACCGTTTAAATATCCGACCCGTGCTGGGAATTGAACACAACACTTAAAGTATGCAACGGAGGAAAAACTATAATTGTTTTAGCCACCGCTAGATGCCAATTGGCAAGATCTTGAAGAGATGTTGGATAGATTCCAATCAAACAAACAATCTCAAAATCTTCCTGAAAAGGACAAATTTGAAATTGTCAACATTTGAATTAAAACCTTCTCGGTCTTTTGAAGAGGCAGGTTATTTCATCGGTTGCACGTTGCGCCTTACCAGAAGATGGCTACTAACAGGATCACTCAAGTACCTTTTTTTGCTCCTTGTGGTTGCGTCCACCGGCTGGTTTCAAATTCATCACTGGGTGGGCAACCGACTGCCTAGCAACCAACTGCAAAAGAAATGGCTGCCTAGCAACGTTTGTCTAGCCAAGCCCCCCCCCCCACCCCCCCCCAAAGCCCCCCCCCCCCCCACCCTCCCCCCCCCCCCCCCCCACCACCCGCCCCCCCCCCCCCCCCCCCCCAAAACCACCCCCCCAGGACATCCCCCCCCCCCACCACCCCATACCTCGCTCCCTCCCCTTTTTTTCATTCCTCCCGAACGGATAAGAATATTCGTTCATTGCTGCATATGAGACCATTACCCGACCAGAAGTGTATATCATAAATATAACAAAATTATAACAGACTTTGTTACGACTTACTCATGATGATATAAATTGGTTAAAGACGTTTTCATTTGGGCAATTGTACAACATACTTCTAACAAATTGAGATATAATGCCCTGGGAGGCACACATCTGCTTTAAGAATTATATTAATTCTAACAAAAGCTGATATAATTTTGCTACATCGTAACAAAACTGTTACAAAGTTTGCTTTGTTTATGTTATGTCTATATCATAGTTTGCTATTATTTTGTTAACTCTTGAGGATTTTTTTGTTACAATTTCTGTTATTTTAACTACATCCGCGATCTAAATTCTAACAAGCTCTGTTAGAAAAACAGTGTAACTGAATAACAAAACCTGAAATAATTTTGTTGGTTCTTTCTGGTCGGGTAAAATCCCAACCAACCGCAAAAACACAAACATCCCTTTCTTTTATTTATTATTTAAAAACAGAAACATAATAAATTAATAGACACTCCCCTTCCCCCCCCCCACCCCACCCCCCCATCCACCAAAATACAAACAATTTTTTCTCAGCTTCACCCCCAAAAACACAAAACCAAAACCTTCCCCACCCCAACCCTCTTTTACCAAGGGAAGTAAGATTCAAAAGTAAATTTCTCGAAATTCTCAGTACCCTCACATAAAGTATCATCACAATCATGTAAAGCAATGTTATTCCTTGTGTTGGTGGCCCAAGTTTGCATGAAAGTACTAAGGGTTTCGAGAAATTTACGTTTGAATCTTACTTCCCCTCTTTGTTTACAAAATGACATACGTCTGTTTGAAAAAGTACCCGAGAATTGGGAATGAAGGTTGAGAAATGCTGAGGCTTCCATGTATTTTAAGATAACTGTCAATTGATCAATATGAGCTTCATTCGGTGAAGAATCAACTGATATAGGAAAGTATGTCGCTTCTTTAAACCACCCGATTATTACTTTCAACACTTTATCCGCCATCAATTCAATTAGCTCTTCAAAAATTGTCGATAATTGTTAATAGGCCACTTTTCTTGCTGCCATGTTTTTCTATGTGCTGGGCAAGAAATGGATTTCGCTAATGGTTCAAGAATTTGTAAGAAATTTCCATTGCTAGTGGATCCAAAACATTCATCGCTTCCTCGGAACGCTAATTCACGTTGTGATAAAAACATTACGGTGCCTACAACTCGTTTAAGCACTTCTCTTCAGTAGTTTGCAGCCTGTTGCTCCTATAGAACATCGCATGTTATTAATTCAACAATTATAATGACTCTGGTAATTTAGACTAACCTTTTGCTCGATCTAGGTTTGCAATGTGATTTTATCGCAAGGAAAAGCAACGATGGGTTCAAGATGGCTTTTTGACGTCTCATGTAGCGAAATTTTCTCCTGCGCGCGTTTCCAGTTAGAAAATTCACGGCAAAATTTGAGGATGAAATACTTACTCGCATTACTGGCATTGGTGCTTACGATAAAAAAAATGTTTTTGTACACTTTCTAGCACCATATTCGTATGCTCGTTCTTATCTGACTAAGGATTTGTCAAACTAAATCTCGTCACAATTGTTCAATACACTTGGCACTTTTTCAACCCAATACTTAACAGTTCATCAGATAGTTGTTCGCCTCAAGTCACTGTACTTTATCTTCACATTTCTCTGAAACTTCAAAAACGAGATTTTCCAGCTCACATTTTTCACGCTCAATGCCAATCGATGTGTTTGGCTAATTTTCGCAGCTGCCATCATAAGCATCTGATTTAATTGCACTTCCCGACTCTTCCCGTACAAAAAAAAGTTACTTATCTTAGATGTTTTTGATATCAACTCGTCGTGTTTTCGGCATTTTTCATCCAGCAAGTTTCTTTTCTGGGCTCCACTTTGATAGTTTCGCGGTGTGTTATAGTGGTCACACATTTTCAAAGCGTCGTAGTATCAAAGAGATAAGTCAACTCTCGAGCACAATGCGACGACGACTGTGAGCAGCTGAAGCTAGTGGAACACATATAGACCATTTTGAACGTTGCACCGTCTTTCCCTATCTTGCACTCGAGTGGAACGATAGTTTGTTCATCCGCTCATTCGAACTCATCAAAGAGATCCAGAAACAAGCAAAAAAACCCCCCCCCCCAAAAAAAGCCCCAATTTCCAACAATTAAACATTATTACTATGTTACTTATGTCGTAATGTTCTTTTTCGTCTTCTCGGCGTATCCAAGCTTATTGCTTATCGCAAAAAGCTTATTACCAGGCTCTGACCTTAGTGTTCTAGATGCACTTCCACAGTTATTAAATTGAGAGCTTTTGAAGCCAATCACCAATGCATGAATTTGTATATTGTGTGTCAAGCACAATGATACTCTTATGCCCAGGGAAGTCGAGATTTTTTTAAGTCCACTGGACTGGGAACCAAACCTGCCACCTCCGGATTGGTAGTTCCATGCCTTTACCGACTAGGCTATCTGAGGCCCCTATTTCATAATGTTCATCCCGTTTACCAGCCATTTTTTTAAATGTTTAGATCAAGGTTTCACTCACGTCAGTGAGGTGGAGTGCTTTTTTGCTCTTTCACTCTCCGTCGTTCACACTGCAGTGAGTGTATGAACGCTCAGTCAGCAAACTGTCAATTCTCTCTTGCTCTCCCGTGCCTCTCCCGTCAAGATTTTTTTTAAGTCGACTGGACTGGGAATCCGTGCCTTTACTTTTTTTGGCCTTTTTTCCAATTCTCCCGTTTTCCAGCCATTTTTTCTTAATGTTTAGATCAAGGTTTCACTCACGTCAGTGCGGTGGAGTCCTTTTTTCTCTTTCACTCTTCGTCGTTCACACTGCAGTGAGTGTATGAACGCTCAGGCAGCGAATTGTCAATTCTCTCGCTATCCCGTGTTGAGTCGAACAATCTCTACAGTGGTGTAAGGAAAAAATCTCCGTAGAGACTGAGTGAGATTCACCAAAGAGAGCAAGAAATGTGCACCCGGGTGATTCTCCCCAGAGAAATCGCAACCCTGCTGGTCTCACTATCACAGCTACAGATGTATTTTTCTAAATACGTAAGGAAGGCTCCGTGTGATTCACTCGCTGATATTTGCGTTTATCATTATGTCTACTTTGCTATTGTTTACTAATACTAAGTCATTTTCTGTCTGGCTCATCTAGTTCATCATTGTAAGTCACGTGACCTTGACACGATGCTAGAGAGAGCAAGACATGCATGCTGGAGAACAAAAGTATGCGTAAATTGAGCGGTGTTTGTCAAATCACAAATTCATAGGAAAAACCAACACTGATGGAAAAATTCAGACTAAAGTAGTTCGGTTAAAAGGAGACGATTTTTAGGAATCTGAACTGCTCAGAAACGTGAAACAAGATCAGCTGTAAAAAGTTCCTAAATTTGTGGGGGCCCCAAAAATGTGGAGGCGCAGGGCCATGATATGTACACATAATATAATTTTATTTCTAATAAATATAAAACATGCACACTAAGCAAATTTTACAGTATTCGGTAATTTTTTACCGAACATTCAACAGCCGAACGTTCGGTTATCCAATTTACAGGATTTCGGTGAAATTTTACAGTATTCCGGTAAAAAAAATACCGGAACTTTTCTAATTCTTTTAAAATTTTCTAAGTGTGTGCCCTGCAAATGGTTGCGTAAACTACAAACTAACTATATTGAAATTTAGTTCCACAGCATATTTTTATACCATTCCATCAACATCAATCAGAACGTTTGTTAATGCCGTTTTATCCGTTTAGGTAAAGCTTGGATAACGTTTCAATAGTCTCAAGCAGTATGAATCAATAATTATTTTAATTTTAATAATTATTATAATTATTATAATTAGAGCACCGTGAGAGCCTAAATGTTTTACAATACCATATTTCAAAAAGAGCTGAAGTGCTCTAATATTTCACAGACAAGGCATTAACCTGGCTGTGCAACAATTTATTATTTCTCCAAAATTATGTGTTTCAACAAAAGTTTAAATGAAGGTTTGACTCAGAGTAATTCAAGCATGATTCAACATATTGCTGAAATACACTGAAGTTGATACGTTTATTAAAAATGCAAATGGTTGTTGAGATGGGACATATGTCCCACTCTACGGGGCATAATGCTCTCCCATGACAATTTTACGATTTTACTTTAGGTAATGTTGTTTGCATTCAAACTACCTCTGCAGGAATTCCACTTTCAGTAACTCCTGCTTTTCGTTACTCATAACATTTGAATATCGAAGGACATTTAGGAGTTGGCGTGGCAATGCGTGGCAATTTGCCTCCAGGTCATTTCAGAACTTCAAACATGAAAAACGGTTATTTGTGAACGAACACCATTTTGTTTTCCCACAGATCGCAAAGCTAGCATATATGCAAGTTAATTCGTATGTTTTTTATTTGGAAGTTTATCATTTAAATCTACAAAAACTGTTCAGATGTATCGCTCAAAAAATCTTCGACTTCGAATCGGCTGAAAACAAAGAGATAGCATTCTTAACAAAATAAAAGTTGACTTAAATGGTTCCAAGTAAGAAATATCGAGGTAGGCGTTTTGCCACGGAAGGCATTTTGGATTAATCCTGGAATCCATCACCACTGCTTTTTCTCAGCGGCAACATGATCTTGTCAAACTTTTTGTAAGAAAAGGAAAATTATTTTAGAATTGTTTCACACATAAATCGTTCGCTGACCAATCATGACTAAGGTAATCCTAGTACCGGGTGCCCATATGCATAGATTTCTGGGATTGTAATATTTAGTGAACATTCAAAATAGTTTTTGAACCATTCAAACAAATTTCCTAATCTTATCCAGTAACTAACATAACATCAGAATTATGCATTTTTCTAATAAAGCAATCATCCCAATACACGTTTCGTGCTGTATCACAGCTCATTCAACGCAATATTAGCTACTGAATCTCAAAAATACCTTATTCAGCTTTTAATCAACTAAAATTGTTTGCTGGGATCATAGCATTTCGTTTAAACTTAATAAGAGTTCTAAAATCGCGTTTCTAAGCAACAAATCTTAATAAATATTGGGCTCTTGCAAGGATACCAATCCGACTCTGTTGTCATGAATTAAAAGGTATGATACGAAACAAAAAGTATGCACATGGAATCATGACAATAATTTATGATTTCATGATATAAATGTCAAATATCATGAACCATAGCAAGCGCTGCCATGAACAATTCATATGATCGCTACTATCGTTACCGGTCTGTGTTAAAATTTCAGCTTTTAGAATTAAATCGCCCATAGTGCGCGGAGGTAAATTATCTGCAAAATTTCATTTGTTAGAAGTAATTAATTAAATACATTTGTTTGTTCCAACACTTTTGTACTAAACATTAAAAAAAAGAAACATCACTATATGTAAGATCAAGGATCATAATTTATCCCATGAGTCATGTGGCCCCCACCTCAATTCAATAACAACATTTTATGTTTTCAGATTTATAATTCATGATTTAAACTCGGATGATTCATGATTTCGAGCAGCTGGAATTATAAAAAGTGGTGGCTTACATTCATTAATATAGATTTTTATTTCCAGAATCTAATTCATGATTTCACAATTTCTACTCATGATTTCGTGGATCTTGTTAAGACTTTCTAGTCTACATTATAATAAGTAACGCATAGGTTGCGTTCCGCAAAAATAGCTCATAATATCATGAACATTGTTCATGGTGTACTTTCATGAAATAAAAACCCACATTGTTCACGGAATCATGAATCATTTTTCGCATTTCGAAGATTGGATTTATTCCCGTATGCTTGAGCTCTACTTATGTTAGTTGCCCTCTTTTTGAGATTTGAGGTTTGATTTGTCGCGAGATTTGGTTATGTATGACATTGGATTCTAGGGTGTTAAATTTCCATGAAATAACGGGTGATTTGCAAATATTTGGACTAGACATACTATTTGCATGTTATTTTCCAATGCTTTGAGTTATTTTAAATGCTTAACAAATTGAGTCAAAATTCTGAACAGGTCTAATTTAGAAAAAAGAAATCATTAAAAAATATATTGAAAAGCTTTTTTACCGGTACCAGTCAATACAAGATATCCATGAGCGTGGATGAGTTTTCAAAGTGAATGCAATTTAAATTGTTATATGATCACTAAAATCCTTAAAATATATTTAGTATTAGCTTCCGTTGGCATAGAGAATAGATGAATAGATTAAAGCATAGAATATATAGCAAGTACTAATTGTAGATTTTGGCATTGTAGCAGCAGCTGCAATGATTTATTTTTTACTTCAGCTCGATTAATAACACTCGTACATATTAGTGTTTGTGTGTATATAAATCAATGAACTCTTTGTATCAGCGATGACTAATACAAAAGAAACTAAATATTTTAATCAGTGCAGTGCCCTGAAAATATAATGTCATTGGCAATTTGTGGTTATACCTACATAGCGCAGTGTCTCAAATTGCTTCCTTACCAGCAGTCTTGAGACTTTAGTGCAAAGTTAACCAGTTGACAACGTTTGCCCTCTCTCAACAGCCGGCACGTATCAACTAACAACAAAGTGTGTTTTTGTCTGCCAGTGACAGCCTTGACACGTGATTATCACCTCGAAATCGATTTCCTTTAAAAGTTTACAAGCTCGTTGACAGCTGCAGGGATTTTTTTTTTCGACAGCCATCAGGTGGAAAACGTGATTTCTGAGCAGTACAGAAATTTTGAGGCTGGCAACATGTTGCCGAATAATGGTTTAATACAGAGGTTCTTAGAAACCGGAAATATATTGGAAAGAATGCATCTTGTAACAGTAGAGAGGGGACAACTCGTGAGCTCCATTCTCCTGTTCTAAAATGATGTGGATTTTCAAAGCTTGTGACATTAAAATTTTCCAACGCTCTATCGACGCAACGCTGAAAACAAACGTGCATGCTTCATTGTCATATAAGAGGGAAAGAAAAACAGTAGTAGGAATCCCTACATTAATCACCTACATTTATTCTGTAATTTCAAGAATATTTATTTGAATAAAATGCTAACAAACATAAGCGAAGTGCACATTTACGTTTATAGACTTCTCTTAGACTTAGATAAATCTAACAATATTAATGCGAGCCTTTCTTCTATTTTCAGGTTTTTTTTAAAGTTAAATATTAAATCTTCACCTGCGATGAAAATTTCCGGGAAAATACACGTTTGGGTATTGACGAGTTTCAGCGTCAGAGCATCCAACGGGATGGGATGACGAAAAATGAAATAACCCAAAAAATAGGTTGTTTCAAACTAAATTTTTAGTTATTTTTTCTCCAAACAAAATATCAGTTTGATTTAATCGCCGCTTTGGTTGTGTTGCATTGTGGTAATATATTTCGGTACACACTAAGAAATTATGAATTTTACACGAGACGTAATAAATGTTTTTAAAAAGTCGGGGAACGTAAAGAAAGATTTCGTGTAAAATTATGTCTTCTGAAACTGACACATACGCAATTCACCGAAAGATGTGTTTGATTGAATTTATTTTCTCCTCTCTTTCAACTCATTCTTATGTGTTAAAGGACGCTTGCATGTGTCGGTCTCAGAGGACAGAAATTTACATGATATTTTGGTAGTGTGTAAAAAAAACAACCCCGCCTTTTTTTTTAAAAAAAAAAATTTTGGTTTGGAACCACAAAATAAATTTTTAAATCAACTAGTTTTTGAGTTTGGATATCAACACACACGTTTCAAACGGAACTGTTTTTTCTCCGTGATTTTATAATAAAGGTTTGATCACAAACTTCAGAGTTATATATTTCTACCGCGTGTATCTCCGCTGACTGACTTTTCGTTGGCTGTCTTCCCGTAGTTTATAGAAAATAATTTTAGCCGGCGTCGGTGGTGTAGTGGTAAGCGTGACTGCTACTTGGCACCCCAGTGGGTCTGGGTTCAATCCCAGTCGACGTCGGTGGTTTTTCTGAGGCGAAAAAATCTGGTCACGTCTTTCTTCGGAAGGGAAGTATAGCTGTTGGTCCCGACTCATATTCATGAGTCGTTAGGTAGGGTCCAGGGGGTGGAGTCGTCTCCCTGGCGTCGGTGATTTTGAGGAAATAGGCCGACGTAGAATAAAGAAAAAAAAAAAAATATTTACACCGAGAATTTATTTTTGTAAATAAGCTTTCATTCGTTTCGTAAACATGGATTTTGTACTTGGAACAAATGTCTCGTATATTGTATGATATATCCATATATCTTTTTATCTGGTGAAATGCTATCATTTTTTGTATAATGCACGAAATGGATTTCGTGAAAACCAGCCAATCGGTGCTTCTCTATTATCGTATTCATGCATGTGTTGTGACTGCTGGGATGGGCGGGAATAATTTATTTATCCCAAAATAAAAATAAAAGCGCTGCCGAGAGATATAACTCAATACTCATTAATCAAGTGTTTTTTCACGAGTCACCATGGCCTGGTAATATCAACCACGGACTCAATTACAGCTCTTTCCATAAATACAGGTTCGAATCCCATGTCAGAAACATTAAAAAAAACGCTGGACAACTCCACGTGGTTGCGCTTTTTTCTCAATCACATTTCAAGTCGATATAGTAGATCTGTCAGCCAGTCATGCAACCACCAGAGACACGTTTCTTTTTAATATTAACAAAATATTAGTTGCTCTTTGTATTGTTTTCGTAAAATGCTTGAATATTCTATCTCTGTCAAAAAAAATCTTCGTGCTTTTTACATTTGCTCGTGTAGCATTACTTACGATGGTAGCTTCATAAAACATACAAAACAGTTTCGTTGCAGAAAACAACGAATAGATTTGTTAGTCCTACCATCGATTTCGTAGTATAAACTAAAATTAATTTTCAGTGTACTATACGACCAACTTTCTAATAATAGTATAGTGGCCCTAAAAAAGGGTAATCATGTTTCAAAGCAGTGTTTAAAAATGTTGTGTTGGCCGCCTTTCCGCTGACTGAATTCTTTTTGACTTTGTTTCTTTCTGACCGCCTTTCTTTAAAGTAAACTCTTCAAAAATAAAAAAAAGCAATTTGAAAAGAGTCATTTGAGGTTTTTGGTACAATGTTCACTTGATTTGCTTGGTACCACTCCAACACAGTTTTAGCATAGTGGCATGATGCCAAATAGGGCCAGAACAAAGGTTTTTCTTTGTGACTTTTGATGAAGGGTAGCAATCGCTTCTGCAGACATTCTTTCTGATAGATCTCCTTGTTGATTGTGCCTGTAGTGACGAAAGATTTACTCTTTTTGCCACACGTGCAAATTGCTTGCAACACAAGGTATTTTTTGGGAAATTTCGATGCCTTCTTCGTTCTGAAATACTCAGCAGTAGCATTTCTGGCCATAGCAGAATAAAAAGCCAGCCCTGGAAGCTGCTTGAAATCCTCCAGGATATAAGTTTCATCGTCCATAACAACGCATGAAAACTTCGTAAAATATTCGCAGTACAAACGTCGAGCCGATTTTGCAGTACAGTACAGTACAAACGTCGAGTGATTTTGCTGCCAAGTTCTGTTTGTCGTTGCGATTTGGAACTTGTTTTTATACGACTTAAGTCCCAAACGTTGTTTTGATTTTTGGACAAAACCAGGCGACGTCCCTATTTTACGAGCCACCGTTCGAATGGAGAGATTTGGGTTTTTCGTTAATATCCTTTTCACCTTTCGGTCCATGACAGGATCAGCGCGTCCATTTTTTTCCGTTTCCCCTTCCCCCCCCCGCCCCGTTCCGGCCGTGTCGGCTCCAAAGTTTTTTTGTTGTCCCGTGTTGCCTCGGTGCCCTCCCCCCCCCCTCGCTCGCGCCCCCGTGTCTTTTCCGCCGCCCCCCCGAACTCCACACTAATTAAACCAAACATATTTTTTTCATCCAGACCTCGCTCTCCCCCCGCAATTTTTCTTTCCCCCCGCCTATTTCACAATTACAATATTTGAAGTGTCCGGATTAATGTGGATACAGACCTTATGCTTATACCAACAATCAATTTGCAACTAGCGATTTGAAATTGGTTCATTATTGTAGAACCTCTAGTTCAGAAGTACACCTTGCAGTCTGCACCTTGCCATGCACTCTTGCGCTTTTCAGTACCTTTTGGTACAAGTATCTTTGTTTTTGTCTTGATTCGCTATGTTATTTTGACAGAATATTTGAGAGTGCATTGGTGTGATTTACGGTCTTAGGGGCGAATCGTTAAGCTTGGGACCGAGCTTGGGACCGGTATGCTAGTACTTCCTGAGTCAAAAAAAAAATCGTTTTCTTCATGACTATCCACCCGCTGCTTATACTGCTCCATATGAGATGTTATGAAATCTATGTAAGAAGAATACTGTGTTTTGAGTATGCAAAAAGTGATAATAAAAGATAGTATAGCATTGATGTTTGCACACTTCGTGGAAGGAGCTACAATGAGGAATAGGTATGTTTCTCCACGCAATAATCTTCATGTAAACCCCGCCCTCAAAAAATAAGAAGAATCAGAGAACCCTCACAGCCTTCAGTAGATTTTTTTTTGATGTCCAGCCAGTAAGATGATTGACATAACCACAAACCCAAGATCAGCTTTATTTTTTGCAGGACTGTCGAAAAGTCGGATGGAGTGGATCCGACCACTTCATAGTAGGAGGACTCGACTGTATACACATTATAACGAAAAATCTGTTTAATCATTCAATGCACAGTTCCAGTGTTAAAGTAAAATGAGTACTTTAAATAGATTGTTGCATGTTTTATTTCTATGAATTTCATGCTGAACTAACGGGCACATAATTTGCTGAATATATTTGACACAGGCATTTTTGGTGTAAAAACAAAACATGGATTTTACCATCGGTTGATGAAATGTTCCTCGTTCGACGATTGGATGGAAGAGTGTTGTTTGCCATGGAATAACAGCTTATTTCCCAGCAATCGTTAGCACAGCTGCCACCCAGTGTAGTGGACCCCAATCAAATGTTAGGACATGATGCAAAGCTGGTAGGCGAATGTTTGATTGCTTTTCACCACCTGCTTAAAACAGACTAAGGAAATATTTGCTTTAAAAGTCAAAATTATAGCTGCTGTAGTTGATCCATTAAACTCCTTTTTGAGTATTTGTTTGTTTGAAATCTGAAATGAGTTTTCATTTGTTTGCTTGGAGCAAATTACTACAAATCATACATAAGAAAACACTACAGAGGCGTTTAGTACGTGTGCAATAGATACTGCATTTATGCTGAACTGCACTTGTTAAAACATATCATAAATTGAGTATTAGATCTCATCATTGGTGGATAAAGTAATTTTTTCTGTTTTCTTTATGTGATTTTACGAGTACGAAAAATAACAGCCTCATACAAAGAGGTCAGCTTTGGCATGCAAATAATTTAGAAATTCCTTGTTAAATTTCTTTATCTTATGCATGGACCGATTGGAAAAATTCTAGCGGTTTAAAATATAATATAAAGTTAATAGCAATATTCAATAATTTATTGATAATTGAAAAAGTATGAGTCACGTCTAAAAATGGCAAGCGATTTTTGTAAATTCTATTAACACCTACTTCAATCGGCTTAGGGCTATTTGAAAATATATAAATAATACTCTCATTCTCGTTCCGCATTGGAAAGTGAACAGATTGATTGTAAATATTCGCTCCATGAACTTGATTTCTGCTTCCGTGCTAAAGTTTGAATAGCGTGGATTGATAAGATCTGAACTACTTTTGTTACTAAGGCTTGTTCGTGACAAAATTTGGTCACATAAAGTTTTGGAATAAAAAAGTACATATTTATTTATTTATTTATATGACATTGATCATTGTAAAACAAATACACATTACTAAATTGGGCTGCATAAATAACTGATAAGCTTTTTTGTTTACCTCAGTCATTAGGATTAGTGCAGACTTCTCTACAAGGATCGCGATGGATAAAATTTTCAATTTTTCAGAAATTTGACTTACTTTTGCGATCTCACGTTCTTTTACGAACGCAACTGCGACACATGTTTCCCAACAAATTTGGTAAAGAGCACTCGTGCACGTAAAGAGCTACAGGTCAAATTTAAGACTTGATCAAACTGATATTTCTGATTTTTTTAATAAAATTATGCCGGGCAAACGCTTGCCGTCTAACTACAAAAAATATCCTCCATTTACATTATACCGGGCAAATGCTTGAAACAGTCGTTTGCATGGAGACGCCATGCTAACACTTCGGATATCGAAAATATTGGCCGCTTTCTACCTCCGTAGTTCTTGAATCATCAACTGCTCAGCAAGCAACATTTGTATTTTTAGCACTTGGAGTAGAGCACAACAAATCGTGGCTACTATGTCACATTGTTCAATATACTGTGGCTTACTGAGCATGAAGCCAAGAGATTATTAATCTTTTATGAATTGATTAAGAACATTCTTACTGGACGTGTTTATGGAAACCATTGTTTGGCAAAAATGTACTTGAGAAATTTTCTATAAAAATAACTATTTAACGAAAGGTTTGCTTTCTCCATAGTACTCGCAATTTCGTGATAAAAAATTCTAATTAATGTTAGTTTCTTATCAAATGTGGTAAAATGTCAAGATGTTGTTCAGGACACGATTTAAAATCGTTTAATCGTTTAAGGGGAGAAAACATTCAAAAAATTGCATCAGTCTGACGGGAATGTTAAGGATCAATTTTTCAATATTCATGGACCAAAAATTTGAAAAAAATAGTGACCAAAACTCAAAAAATGCAGGCATAATTTATTGATCATATCATCATTGATTGTTTTGCTATAGATTATTTCTATAAGTTTATAGTTCATTATTCATTGTTTTATAGATCATTGACAATTTATCAATGGAACATTTTCAATAATTTATGAATCATGTGCATGTATATTAGTGCACAAAGGTTACATTCTGTGGATAAATTTTGCAAGTTTAAGGAACGCCATTAAACCATTTCTGGATCATTTGTTACATGTTTTTGGGTAATCCGCACAATTTTATCGATCATTCCTTAGATATATAACTGTACATATTTGACATTTCATTGCTAAATTTTATATAAGTTATGGATCACATTGATAAATTTTACGGATCATATCCATTTTATTATGGATATTGACCAGAGTTTTCGGCGGAGTGTAATGATGGGCGTTTTTGACGGAACGATTTTAAATTTTTTGAGGATCATTTATTAGTTTTTATATGCAAAAGTATGTTGGCCGTTTTTTGCTTCCTCTCTTTCAAAATAAGGTGATAAGGTTGACTGCAGTTTACACCTCAGGATGAAAGTTTTCATCGCTGCCTAGCATTATGAGGTGAAAAAATGTAGTCAAGCTCACTTCTTATCGCCTTACTCTTAAATCGCCTTACAATCGATGAAGTAAAATTTGCACTGTTTGATTCGCCCTTGATCTAGCTCTGTGTTGAAATATTTTCCAACCTGACGTCCACGAACCGAAAAAGAGGGCAGGATTAAGAAGTGTTAAAACCCAGATTGTGCCGTACAGAGAATTTAAGGGCATAGAAGAGCTCGAGGGAAACGTACGATTTTTTTTTGTACTGCCTGGCAGTTTAAGATCTCATTTCTGAGCAGTAATTTTAAAACATAGTTAACCAGCAGGTTAACTATGTTTTAAAAGAAGAATGTAGAATCAAATAGTTCCTTGTCTAAAAAGCAATCTGCAGTTTTGAGCTGAAAAGCGAAACTTTCGTCACTTCTGGAACCAGGAACCATTTATCAGGAGGAGTGCTTACGGAAAAGACTACTGCTGTTTCTGGAGAGCTGGATTTCTCACTCGGACCGGATTTGGCAGGCTACCACTACGAAAATTCCACCTAAGGGGCTATGCATAAACCACGTAGACTTTTTTGGGGGGAGGGGGGGGGGGTTGACCAAAGTCTACGCTCCATACAAAGTTTCAAAAAATTGTATGGAGAGAAGTCTACGAGGGGGGGGGGGGGGGGGGGGGGGAGATTTTCAAAAATGAGTCTACGTGGTTTATGAACCGGCCCTAACAGTGGTACAGTAAAAATGACGTCACAATGGTGCCCAAGAAGATTAATCCGCCCAATAAGCTTCGTTGAACAACAGGGTGGAACGAAAATCGACCAATGGCCTATGGTAAGAAGGAAGACTGCGATAATGGTTTTACAAGTTGCATAATCCAAATTATGTTTACCTGTTAACATTTGCATTAAAAAAATTGACTTTTTTCAGATGGTGATGAAAAAAAAAGCTAAGACAGATAATTGCTTTTGATAAATTTCCCATGTAAGGTAATTATTTAAGCTTATTTGCAAAAAAAATTCTACGCCCTTGCGAGCGGCCTTCCAGCAGTTAACCGGAACATTCGCCATGGCGGACGAAAACATGCGTGTAGGCATGTTTTTGAGTTCTTTCTTCGTTTTATTTATCAATTCCTCCTCAGTTTTCGCGACAAAATTGTTGGAGTAGATCTTATGCTTCAGGTTGGCCCAGAAATTCTCGATGGGACGCATTGCCTGCAGCTCCCAAACCAGTGGACGCGACTTCCGCTTCTTGACATGTATGTTCATGTACGCCAGGTACTTCTTCACTGTTTGGCCGGTTGAACCGACCTCCCGGCCAAGCGCACGCACCGATGTAGCCACTTTTTCGTCGGTTTTCCTCTTCAGCATCCTTTGGAGCTTCTTGTCGCTCAGGGTCGTCAGCCGTCCGGAACCGAGCTTTCTTTCGATGCTCTGATTGTTGTCTAATAGTGCCAAGATGTTGTAGATGCCGGAACGGGCGTATCCGGCGTCCACAAAGTGCCGCACGATGTCCGTTTTCGACGCGGCGGGGTGCCGTTCTTTGAACCCGCACACTTCTGAATGGAGTTGCTTCACTTTTTTTTGCTATCACGGTTAGAGTTCGACTGATTGAGCTGTCAAATTTTGTCTGCTGACTCATGGATTACATGGATGATTGATGCTGCATGAGTAGTTTTGTCAGTGCGAGTGAAGGTAAACCCATGAAAAATCGTCAATTTTCGTCCATTTTTTTTAAATGCACACATTACATTAAACTATTAAAACATAAATTGAATCTGTGAACCACAACCAGATTTTCCTATCCGACTTTTTTTGTATTAACAATATTTCTCTTGTAGAAATATTTCTCTAGTTGAATTTAATGGAATTTCCTCGCGTTTACTAATGATAATTTTTTATTTTAAAAAAAGTGATCAAATGAAGTGTTAATTTTAAATTCTTCTAGTTTCTCAATCACAATCGTTCTACTAATACGCTTAAAATAGTTTTTTTTAACAAGTTTTTTTTTTTAAAGTGAACGTGAACACTTTAGCGTTGACATCTTGTGATTAGTTTATACTTCGTGCAAAATAATAACATCTCAGGAGGTTTCAACATTTTATGAATGTTTAATGTTTTGTGAACGGTTATCAAATTAGCAACTAATCGCACACTCCAGAAAAGTTGATCTAAATAAGCCGCATGTGGAACCCATACAAATTCCTGCTATTTAAAAGACATATACGCAGCACAAAATAAAAGCGCATTCTCTAGAACTAAAAGCTGTTCTAGAACTTAGAGAGGAAAAGTGTGAAGAAGAATTTTTTTTACAAAGCAGTTAAACAATTCTTGAACCAAAACGAATAGAACATGCTAAGAAGACATATTGAATTTATTTATTGTTTCTACCTATAAACAAACAAATGCAAAATATGTTTGAAACACTAAATTTTTTTTACGTTCACCATACTTAAAAGTACACTTTGAGGTGAAAGTTTATAGAGTGCACAACCGACTGCAATTAAGATGTGGCCCAGTTGGAATTGGAACATACACTATTGCGCATATTTCGGATATACATTAACAAAATAGTATTCTATTTTAACTAAAATATTCGACTTTATGTGAACTTTAGTGGGAAAATACAAAAAAAATTAATCATCTCGATTTCGAAGAAATTTGCAGACTTTTCCCGGAATACGTTACATCAACCGGCGCACATTATTCTCATCCATCGTTTTCGAAATCATATTTCTCTTGGTTCTCAATTAATTGATGCTTTTGACAACACTGCCATTCACCTTCAGCTTCCTTTTCATAATAGCCCAAAATCTCTCTATCGGTCTGAACTGGGGACAGTTTGGAGTTCTTTCGGTATAAACTGTATTCCGTTGGTTTCATACCACGGTAGCACTGTTTTACTGTAATGACAGCTCGCAAGATCTGGCCAAAACATGACAGGTTCATTGTGGGATCTGATGAATGGCAATATTCGCTTTTGGAGATATTATGTTCTGTACAGCTCTGAATTAAATGTCTTATCAGTGATGAAAACCTTGGTCTTCCAACAGTAGGCACAGATGCCTTGCCAAAAGCATGTATTTATGTGAAAATTTATCTGCAAACACAAACTTGAATTAGGCAGGAACATCTCCCCGAGCCGTAGCCAAGTAAAATTTTTGTCCCAGCAGCTGTTTGAAATCGGCCTTTACATAGGTTTCATCATCCATGAGGAGACAGCCATTGAATTTTGTCAACACCTGATGATACAATTTTCTGACACGGATTCTGGCCACATTGTTCTGCTTTTAATCCCTATTTGGTGGTCTACAGGCACGGTATGACTTGAAGCCTTCCCGGAGACGAATCCGTTGCAAGGTATTGCGTGCAACGCGAAACGTTTTGGCCAAATCGCGGTCTGAGATGTTGGAGTTTGCCTTAAAGTACTTGATGACTTTGTTCCGCAGTTGACGGTTGACAGTACCCGCCCAACGCTTGCGTTGAGGCTTGCGATCCGTCGACAAAGTTTCTCTGTACTTTTTCAAAACAAGCCAAACGGTATTTCGGGGAAAACCCAACACTCTAGCAAGTTTTGGCCCAGACCACGAAGTGTTTTCCAAATGATTGCGCACAATTTCAAGTGGCAATTCTAGTCGGCCATGATGGCCATCATTTGCGAATTTTATAAACTATTACCTTGATGGGCAACGTTTCACCTATTTTGAAGTAAACTGCCGTGAAGTTTATTGATGAATTTTTTGACAACGTATTTTTTTCAGTCATGGTGAACAATGTAAACAAAGGAAAGTAAAATTGACTGTTTCTAGTGGCGGAGTTTTTAACTATGGAGATTTCGTAAAAACAAACTTTAAGTACATAATGCTGAGAACACACCAACATTTTAGAAGATTTTACTCCTATAGGATATAGTCTAACTGAACTATTTCAATGGCCGTTTCTGGCATGATCTGGCTTGATAGAATCGAAAATAAAAAAGATAACGTGAAGTTTTATTGTGCTGTTGATTATTGTTTATAATTGATTTATTATCTCACGGTAAGCATACTGCTGTGACAAGTCTGCACGTTTCAAACAGTTTTGAGAAAATTGAGTGATTTAAAATGGCCAATATACCAAAGATGAACGCTTGCTGCTAGTCCTTAGATGATTGCAAATGATTATGTTTTCCCTAACCACACAAACTTCACCATGAATTATCTCAGCATATAGAATAGGATGCAGCCTACTTTCTGCATTATTTTTTTTTCACGAATAGATATAGAAGCAGTATTAAGAAACACTATCTCTTTCGTCTCCACGGAAGCTTGGCAGCAAGCCTTGCCTCAAGGCGACGATATTTCAACTCTAATTTAGTTTTTGACGATAGCTCTGGGAGGACCAGCCAGATGAAACTATCTCCAAATGAATGTTTGTGGGCAACCGAGTACTCGTTCACATGCTGGGAAAAACTTTCTACGAAGTTATTCCATTTCTTCTTTGGGCTCCAATTGAAAATAAAAGATCATTCCAATGTACACTGAGAAAAAGCAAACGGGCATTTAGGTCTTGCAAAGATGTGTAATGCAAATTTGTATTTTTCTTTTTTTTTTTCGATATTTGTCATTTTTTCAGGCCCTTCCTTTACAAAACTCTCGTCGTCTATTCCATAATCAGATTTTCCTGCTGTTTGAAAGATATATACGCAGCACAACATTAAAGTGCATTGATTAAAATGAAGCAAATCATGACTTATTAATAATAATATTATTATTTAATGATAGAAGTTTGAAGGGCAATTATGTCTGTGCAATATCTGAAGTGGCCCTTCCAATTGATTGATTGATGTTAAATTTTATATAAAGTGGAGAAATACACAGTTTCAAAGAAACATTTAATTTACTGTGTTATATAATGCACATAAAGGGAATGCTAGGTTTGGCATAAATTAATGGGATCTTTCATGTGAAATTTAGCCAGATATCGCTGGGATCAAGTCTGCTCTATGAAAGATTGCAAAAAATGTTGTATGCTGTATGAAATATTGCAAACAATTACGATGTTTACGCTTATTTTGACTTGCAATTACACGAAGGGAAATTTTACGCGTCTGTTTAAGTTCATATTTTTTTCTGTGTAGTTTCTTGATTAAACCGAAAAATGAATACGAGGTCGGCAGTCTGGTTATTGTGTATTCATTGACAAGGCTCTATAACCAGTGAAAAAACTCATTTAAGTTGGATTCACCTACCGATAAATCGCTTCAGAAACTGAATATCAGAATGCTATGTTATGTTATTGTAATGCTTGATTAATAGCATAACTTTCTGTGCATTGCGCTAGCTGAAATACCCAAGGTGTTAGATCATATATTGACCTCGGTATTCAAACGATTTTTAATCTAGCATATCAGTTTATCGTGGACCGCTTCATACAGGGTGAAACAATAAACCCATACCAACCAGAAAAGCAGAGCCAGCATTCACCAAATATCGGGCAAATAGTGGCTGAAAGCACTGCACTACTACTGCCTTCTAACAACCAACAACAGCAACAACAACAACAACCACAGCCAGCAAACCAACAACAGCAACACCAAGAACCACAGCCAGCAAACCAACGACAGCAACAACAACAACCACAGCCAGCGAACCAACAACATCCAGCAAATCAGCAACAACAGCAACAACAAAATCAAGATATCGAACTGCAGCAAAGCCAAAACATGCCCCCCACCAACAAACACACACACAAATAAAATCACCACCACCCGCCCCCCCCCCTTATCCCCCACACCACAAAACCCCCGCAGGGGGGGGGGGGTTTTTTTTGCGCCACACCACCCCACCCCAAAAAAAAAAAAAAACCCCCCCCCCCCCCCCCCCCCAAAAAAAGAACCCCCCCCCCCCCCCCCCCGAAAAAGAAAAGACCCCCACAAACCACAAAAAACCTCTTGCCCCCGAAGGCCCTCCAACGGCCCCAGACCATCCCCAACGCATCTTCGCAGAAGTTCATCAGGAGTATGGAATGAATGCAACTGAAGCAGCAGCCGATCTGGAAACTTATCAGCGATTCCTGTCCAGCGAACGGACGCACCGCCTGCAGCAACTGCGCGAGAGCACAACCAAATTTCACTCCTCTTCACATTTTCGGAAGTAATGACGCCTTCTTTGGAAGCAGATATGAATGAAGAGGTATATAGTGATAATAATAATATTTTGTCAACCGACGCACTTTCAACAATTTCTTCATGTAAACAGAATGCGACTGAAATTCTGATTTACTGTCAAAATTTTAATCGCATGAAAAGCCCAGCCAAAATGAAGGAAATTTATAATAATTTATTAAGTTCGTCCTTTTCGGTTATTCTGGCAACTGAAACTAGCTGGGACGAAAGCGTGAGTAGTGAAGAAATATTTGGAAGTGTGTATAATGTATTTAGAAACGATAGGAACCTTCATGAGTCTGAGAAGAAATCAGGTGGTGGAGTCCTCATAGCTGTTTCTGCCAATTTTAATTCAGAAATTATTACAACTACAAAATTTAATGAATTTGAGCATGTATGGGTGAAATCTTTCATAGCAGGTGAAACACACGTGTTAGCCTCTGTGTATTTTCCACCACTTAATGCTAATAAAATTACATATGAAAAGTTTTTCAAATGCGCAGAAAAAATATTATCTGAACTCCCTCCTGAAGTAAAAGTTCACATCTATGGGGACTTTAATCAAAACAACGCCGACTTCATTTTAGACTCTGAAAATGAAAACATCCTTCTCCCAGTCGTTGGAGATAATATCACTTTACATTTCATGTTTGATGAAATTGCTAAATTAGGTCTGAATCAAATTAACCATGTAAAAAACCAAGGAAATTGCTATCTAGACCTCCTTTTAACGAATATTCATGAAGATTTCTGTGTGACCGAATCATTGAACCCATTATGGAAAAACGAAAAGTTTCACACAGCAATTGAATATTCCCTATTCATACATGAATATCAAAGACCCAACGACTACGAATATGAAGAAGTTTTTGAATACAAGCTCGCGAACTATGAGAATATAAAAAACAAATTAAACTGTATCAACTGGCAACAAATTTTTAGGGACGAAGGAAATGTCGAATCATCTGTTGGCGTCTTCTACGAAATCCTATCCAACATCATCTCACAAGAGATTCCATTAAAGAAAAACGACGTCACGGAAACACTAAACATCCAGTCTGGTTTAACAGAGAAATCAAAAGTATAAAGAATCGTAAACAAAAAGCCCACAAAATTTACAAAAAACACAAAAGCAGTGAACATTTAGCAACTTACTTGGAAATATGCGATCAATTGAACTTGGCAATCAGTAATGCATTTGAAGTATTTAATGCAAAAACTGAGCTTGAAATTAAGTCCTGTCCAAAGAACTTCTTTAATTACGTCAAAACAAAATTAAAATCAGACAATTTTCCATCAACAATGCATCTTGACGAACAGGTTGGCGATAACTCGGAAAAAATCTGCAAACTTTTTTCAAATTTTTTTCAAGAAATCTACACGACTTATTCGGAAGAAGATCGCGACCGCGATTACTTTGCATTTTATCCAGAATATCCAAGGAATATTGGTGTCAACCAACTTCAGGTTCAGGATATTTTGCAGGGTTTAAAAAATTTAGACCCCTCAAAAGGCCCTGGACCTGATGGAATTCCTCCAGTATTTATGAAGAATCTTGCGAAGGAATTTACATCTCCTTTGTTTTGGCTTTTCAATATGTCACTGGAATCAGGAATTTTCCCAACAATATGGAAAAGTTCATTCTTAGTGCCTATTTTCAAATCTGGCCGAAAATCTGACATACGTAATTATCGTGGAATCGCTATTATCTCTTGCATTCCCAAACTTTTCGAGGCAATTGTCAATAAAACATTATTTCTTCAAATCAAAAATCGAATAACAGACAAACAACACGGTTTTTTCAAAGGCCGCTCAACATCCACGAACTTACTAGAATTTGTAAATTATTCACTGAATGCAATGGATAATGGGAACCATGTTGAAGCTCTTTACACAGACTTTAGCAAGGCATTTGATCGTGTTGACATACCAATGTTACTTTTCAAACTGCAAAAAATTGGAATTGAGTCTGGACTCTTGAAGTGGCTTGAATCATATTTAACTAACCGGCAACAAATAATAAAATTCAATGAAAAGAAATCAAATCCCATTCAAGTTACCTCAGGAGTCCCCCAAGGCTCCCATTTAGGACCACTTCTTTTTATTTTATACGTCAACGACATTTCCTTCGTCCTCAAAAATCTGAAAGTGCTAATTTATGCCGACGACATGAAGCTGTACTTGGAAATCAAAAATAAAGAAGACATCAATATATTCCAGTATGAAATTCATACATTCTACATCTGGTGTAAGAAAAGCTTATTGGAACTGAATGTAAAAAAATGCAATTTAATATCTTTTAGCAGAAAATTAACAACAACCAACATTGTAATTGCATTAGGAAATCAGAATGTAGAAAAGTGTGAAAAAGTGAGGGATTTAGGAATTATCTTAGACTCTAAACTTAATTTTATAGACCACTACAACACTATCATACATAAGGCAAATAGCATGTTAGGGTTTATTAAACGCTTCTGCTACAACTTTCAAGACCCGTACACTATTAAAACTCTATATATTGCCTATGTGAGGTCTATACTGGAATATTGCAGCATTGTGTGGTCTCCTCGTCCAGGTATACATGAAGAAAGAATAGAATCAGTACAAAAGCAATTTCTATTATATGCTCTTCGTAAGCTAGGCTGGGCCTCATATCGTCTTCCATCATATGAAGCTCGCTGCATGTTGATTGACATCCAAACATTGAAAGAACGACGAGAATATTCGATGGTTTCATTTGTAAACGATATCGTTTCGCAGCGTGTTGAATCAGCCGAACTACTTTCTAAATTAAATTTTTATGCACCAAGTAGACGACTTCGAAATCGTAATTTATTTGCTCTAAACCATCATCGCACGGAATATGCTAAAAATGGACCAATAAATAGCATGATGGATTCCTATAATCAACACTGTGAAGCCATTGACTTTACAATGTCTCGGTATAAATTGAAACAGTATTTTAAGTCCCTATAATTAAGGATACAAAACTAATTAATTTTTATATTTATATGTAGTTAGAAAAAAGCTAATTGTATATGTACTAGTCTACAAATGGTTGACGAAATAAATAAATAAAAATATAAACATACACAACCACACAAAATTTTTTGGAAAAACAAAACACCACAACAAAAAATTTTGCCCCCCAAAAAAAAAAAATTTTTTCTCACACCACATTTTTTTTTTTATAAAACATCTAAAATTAGTTACATCGGCAAATGAATCTAACTGAGTCCAGCACTTGACAAGCTCTTCAATTTAGTTATAAACCGTCATTACATGTTGCAATACTTATGTTTTCAACAATATAAATAAATTTCGGTTTGCGAAAGGAACGGCAAAGATTAGATTTATTTCTATTTTATTTCTCTCAGTGTTTTCTAGCTGACCCAGTGAATACTTCTTGTGGTTGTGCACACGGTACGAAAATGTGAGAAAACGCAGCCAAAAAGTGAAGAACAAGAAATAACAATATTTATTCATTCTGTTAGTTTGACAATGCAAGCATCTGAGCGATGAAATATGTAGGGGAAAGTGCTCTAATGTGGGTCTATGGATCTACGACCTATCGTTAAAAATAGCCTGTCTTTAATTTTTCTTCATATTGATATGTCAATCAGACAATACTACTGTATATTTTTGATTTTCAGGGTAAAAATAGTGAATTAATATTTACTTCGAATTTTAGGCATAGGCCGAATCCTAGATCCATAGACCCACATTAGAACACCTTCCCCTCCTCTTCCCACACTCCACTACTTTTAAAATTTACAGATTTCTTTCAAGCTGACATTACTATGAGCAGATGAAGAAGAGCTTGTGCCTAGTGGAATGTAAGGCTGAAGTCAATACTATAGTGGTGTATAGTGGTGTGGGTTAATCGACCCATTAGTTCACCGAAAAAATAAATCACATAATCAGTGGAAAATATCCACTAGAAATTCACTTAACTTTCGTGTGATTCAGGAAGTGGAAAATGCTTTGCAATATCAAGTGAATCTTATGTGTCCAGTGAAATGTAAATGATTAGTCAAGTAGAATTTCTTTATCTATGTGATATTCATGTAAAAGTCACTTATTTTAGTGTTGGAAAATATCTACATGTGTTTCCAATAGTAGCTAAGTGAAATATTTTTTGAGTGTTGAAATAGCCTAGTATCGTTAGAGGTGCCGTATAGTTTTTAGAACTCGATTCCCGACCAAAAGGAAATAACAAAACTATTTCAGGTTTTGTTATTTAGTTACGCTGTATTTATAACAGAGGTTATAAGAGTTTAGATCGCGGATGTTGTTAAAAAAACAGAAATTGTAACAAAAAATTCTCAGGAGGTAACAAAATTAAAGCAAACTATGATATAGATATAACATAAACAAAACAAACTTTGAAACAGTTTTGATACGATGTAACAAAATCATATCAGCTAGTGTTAGAATTTATTTATTTCCTTACACAGATTTTGCCTCGTGGGGCATTATATCTTAATTTGTTATAATTATGTTATAAAATTATCCAGATGAAAATGTCTTTAACAAATTTATATCATAATCCGTTAGCCGTAGCAAGGTTTGTTATAATTTTGTTATTTTTATGTTATACCCTTCTGGTCGGGAAGGCATCGTTGAAGTTTGTTCATATATATATATGTACATTCACAAGGTTTTTCTACCTTTGACGGTGATTGCCGTATCGCCTACTAATTTGAAAAAGTGGCGAAATATCAGCCGAGTTAATATTGTATTACGAAAGGCCGTGCAGAATGCATTGCGGAACTCAGGCTGAGACGGTGAAGGCTTCGGAGGAATAACCATTTAACAATACCTTAAACGACCTTTGCTAATAGGAGTTATAGTAGGATTTAACAAGATTTTAAGTCTTTTTGAAGGTTGAAGTTACAATGCTTAAATACCAGCCCGTCATGCATTGTAAAACGATGAAAGAATGTTCTGCTCTAGAGCAAACAAATAAACCACTAAGTTTCTCAAACTGTTTTCTCAGCGTTGAAAGCAGGCTAATCGGCCTATAGCTTGAAGGCAATGTTGGTTTTTTTTGCAGATTTGCGGGCAGGTATTATTTTACCTATCTTTTAGATGCTTGGAAAGTAGTGAAAAGTCAAGTAACTTAACTTTACACACGTATGTAATGGTCAGAGTTGAGATCGTTGAGCGCTCCGGCTGTGATAATTCGTTGTTTGATAAGAGAAAGTTCAGTATTGATGGATTTCCCGTTGGAGAGATGGGCGTCCGTTCTATAAAAACTGCTCAGTGTTTAGCCCATGCAGTGTTTGGTTGAAGAGACAGGCAGCCTATTTTGTTGATATGCACAATTGTTAACAATTATCGAGCCTCAATTGCACATTCTGGATGAATTCATAGCGAGAAGACGACTGATCTGAAGCAAATAAAGGGCATACTTTTGTTGATGCCGACAGTCTTCTGTAGCCTGTGTCTATGATAATGGAATCGTGTAGTGCTCTTTGAATAATTGTATATTTCGCAGAATTATTACACTAGACGAACCTACTATTCACTTTAGAGCTTTACAAGAAATACTTGGTATGTTGTAATATTGAACTGAATTGTATTAAATTGCTGAGCTTCACGAGTTACCAAAGCAACCCGCATAATCTGTCCCCTTTTATGAATTTTGCTTCAGTCTGCATTCGCGCGATCACCTTCCTTACTGAATATGCTACTAAACGCTAGTATAATACACGGGGGACAAATCAAAAGTATTTCAGTGTAAGACATCAGCACTTAGCATTGAGGAAGGGAAGCGTCGCTCGTGACAATAAGAATACCAGAATCTTTGCATTGCAACGGGAAGTAGAACAGTCGACTATCCGGAGTGAATATAGCATATGATGATGACCTGATGTCCAAAAAAAAACCGGAAAGAGATATTATATTCTAACGCGAACCGAACCGAGGACGGCCCTTCTCAGGAATTTTCCAACTAAAAAGTTTGTTTAACTGACATCTTCATGATCGAACTTCGTTGCACATTCTGGATTGTTTGAGGCATTCAGTCGAGAGTGCTAAATTATGAGTTTCCCAGAAAATTTCATATGAATTCAACTCACTAGAAGAATTTAGAATGCAACAAACGGTAAAACGTAGTCTACGTCAACTGTGCCGTCGTGTCTTGTACATAACCCCAATGATTTTAACAAATTGAGCTTGCCTGACACACACACTACCAAATAGTTTCGTAAATGCAATTAACCTTTAGAACATAAGAATGGGTTTAAAGAGATTAACAAATATATTTTAACACAGTTTTTGTTGAGATGTGTATGTTTGCAATTCGGAACGGATAACACTAGTTTACAAAATAAATCAAAAGTGATGAATTTTATAATTCGACTAATGTTTCTACTGTGAAATTTTATGCATAATTCATAAATGCAGTAAAAAAACTAAAATAGAACAGTTTTCGAGGTATGGATAAAAGTTGATTTTTGAATAAATGAACAAAAATACATTTACTTAAAATGAAATATATGAGGAAGTTATGTTGGTTTTTGGAAAAAGTGCAGAATTGCGGGAAAAAACAGAAATTCGAAAGAAATACCCCATCTCTCTCTCTCTCTCTCTCTCTCTCTCACTCTCACACACACACACACACACACACACACACACACACACACACACACACACACACACACACACACACACACACACACACACACACACACACACACACGCGCGCGCGCTGCGCGCTCATGCACACACACTCACACACACACACACATAACTCAGTAACCCAGAAAATCGCAAACAAATTATATATATTATACTTATAAATAGCGTCGAAACTATTACTCCTAGAATATTGCAATATTCCGAAGATCGGTGTTAAACTTAGTTTTGTTTCATTTGATGACAAAATATTTGAAATTGGACCACACGCGTTGGAGAAATTCCATTTTAAGTAAATATGTTTTTGTTCATTTATTGAAAAATCAACTTTTATCCATATCTCGAAAACTGTTCTACTTTGATTTTTTTTGACGGCATTTTTGAATTCTGCATAAAAGTGCACAATAGAAATGATGATCAACTTACCATGTTCATACATGCTGTAAACTAGTGTAATTTTACAGGCAATCGTTATTCATGCCCCTCGTTTAAAGTATATGATACATTACGTCTCGTCTCAAAGAAGTTGTTTCTTCAAATGTATGATCATCTTTTGATTCTCTGTGCAAGCAATTACAATTGATCTAACGATAACAAAATGGTAACCTTTGGCGGTAAATCATGGGCATGCTTATTACTTTCATTCGTTGGTACGGGTTTAGATGCTAATTCACATGTTCTCAGCCTTTGGTATTGTTTTCTTATTAATTTCGACTTCTTTATATGAACCAAATAATAAACATGCTACATGCCAAGCAACGGGTAAGGGTTAAAATCCTTGAGTTCTATTTGACTGGGATTGCTTTATTCATAACGGTTCCCGCAGAAACTTGTCTGCAAGCATCTGCCAAGACGTTAACCTCATGTTCAACGAAATCATGCCAAGGCAAAGTTGACAATGCAAAACCGACAACGTGTATGTACCTACCAAGCGTTTAATTAATACAAAGTGATACGAAAAACTTTTAAGGCAACTGATGCGGGTTTCGCTTTTCTCATTTACAAGTTCACAGAATTATAAAATTGATCCTGCCATGTCAATGGCGGAGACGCTTCCTGATTGGAATAAAAATGTTGGATTTACTTTTGACTAGATTTTCTCATTTCCGTTTATTTTCCAGTATCTGAATATCGAATTGCGTTGATTTAGAGAATCCATATATCTGTCATGAGTTTTAAACATCACTGATTGCGGTAGATCGAAACATTGTATCACATGGAAGAAACTCCGACCGAATAATTTTAGCAGCATATGAGGCTTGGAGGCAAAAATGTTGCCGAGTGTCTACGGTTTATTCAAAATATGTAAACTAGGTAGGGGTACCAAGTCTGTTTGCCTGCTTTTTAAACAGCCAGTTACCATTCACAGAGCAGGCATTTTCCTCTAAGAATGACACTTTATTCACTCACAATTTCAATTCTTCCTTGGCAGAATCACTGTCGACAGGTATTCGTCGAGCGTTTCACATACGGTACGCTTGAGCACGCTTGAGAGAGCATAAAAAGGAAAACACGGAGTGAAAAGTGTCACCTCACCTTCTTTCTTTCTCACGCCCCACGTCAGAATTCAGATCAGACATGGACTTGCTCTGCTCGCACTTTGCAGAATGGTAGTGTTTGAAAGCAGGTCTAGCTGAAACAAATAAGATTTTCTTGTTCCTCCGAGTCTTGTTCACCGGTGAATGCAATTTACTTTTAAGCTTGTTTTGGAGGGTTTTACTATCCCCATTATATGTTTCCCGTTAGCGTCTATTCGTTTGTCGTGTCAGTGCTCTTGATTTTTTTTTAATAGGAAACCGCCAGGATTGGTAATATTAAGCTTGAACACATTGCCCAAACCTGTTTCATCTTTGAGGTTAACGGGCATGTACTCTAATCTTTGTTTAATTAGTTATTTTAAAATGCTTTATTTGTAAAAACTTAAACTTAATTTAAGAGCCTCGTTTTACAATAAACTTGCTTTTGTGGCATTTTAAGTTTATTTTTTATCACAATTACATAATTGGCTGCTCTGAACTTGTGTTTTATATTATAATTATAATTTATGCACTTCCACATCAGTTGATTGAGTGTTATAGATTTCAGTAGCATTTTCGCACAAGCCTGATTATGTGTCAAGTTCAGCCATAACCTATCCAAGCAACACTCATCCATCATAAATAGTTACAACAACCTGATTATAACTTCAATGAATCACAATTTAGCTAGTACAACCGATCTGTGACAACTGTGCTATTAT
Source organism: Aedes koreicus (assembly GCA_024533555.2). Lineage (NCBI taxonomy): Eukaryota > Metazoa > Arthropoda > Insecta > Diptera > Culicidae > Aedes > Aedes koreicus. The sequence continues at coordinate 16,158 of JAHHFK020004598.1, read as the reverse complement.
GGTAGGTACAGGTAGTCGAACAATTTTCTTTTGCTAGGAGCTCCTAGGTCAAATCGGGAATTGAGCCCGTCCACCTTCAGCATTATGTTGCTTTGTAATTGCGCCTTCACCGTCTGAGCTAAGCGAGAGCCTAAATATTGGTTTTTAATTATGAAAACTTTTAATGTAGACTACGTCTCACGGGAAGGTAAAGGAGTGTAAAATGAAAATCTAAATTTAAAGGATGTAACAAATTAGCTCAAATATGATTTTAAACATTGATAACTCAGTAAATGCAGGGCAGATTTTCAAGCATTTTGCAGAATCCGAAATTTCATTCCCTTTTCACTTCTATAATATTTTACTTTTAAATTAAATTATTACTGTAAGTTAAATAATATTTAACTTTCACTTTTAATCTGCCACTGTTAAAGCATATAATTAGTTAAAACAAGCAGAAATTGGAGGTATTCTCATGGATCAAATATTTGTATACACACTATTTTATTAAACTGTCTCCGTGTTGAAAACACGGTATTTCTCCTCTCATCCTTCGTACATCCTTAGATCCGTAATGTAAGTAAAGTTTCTTTTTCTAAGAGCGTTTCAAGCTTATTGCTTTCAAAATAGCATCAAAATGCTTATAGCTTGCTCTCAACTTAGTGTTCTAGATGCACTTCTAAAGGGCGATACGGTCAAAATTTGGTCAATATCAACTTGACGTATTTCTTTCAATTTTGCATTTAAAAAACCTGAACACCCCTCATTTTGAAGGTGTGTGTGTGTAGAATGTTGCTCCTATATTGATTTTGGAATTCACTCTTCAGTTGTCAAAATGCCGTCCAAGCAAGAAGAGCAGCGTATCAAAATTTTGCTCGCGCATCACGAAAATCCGAGCTACTCGCACGCAAAGTTGGCAAAATCGCTAAAAGTTGCCAAATCAACCGTTACAAATGTAATTAAAGTGTTTGGGGAACGTTTGTCGACAGCCAGGAAGTCTGGATCGGGGGGAAATCGAAAACCGGAAGCCGCTGAGACGACAAAGAGAGTTGCCGGTAGTTTCAAGCGAAACCCTAACCTATCTCTCCGAGATGCCGCAAATAAGCTGGGTGTATCGTCTACAACCGTGCATCGAGCCAAAAAACGAGCCGGACTATCGACTTACAAGAAGGTAGTGACTCCAAATCGCGATGATAAACAAAATACGACGGCCAAAGCGCGATCCCGGAGGCTGTACATGACGATGCTGACGAAGTTTGACTGCGTGGTAATGGACGACGAAACCTACGTCAAAGCCGACTACAAGCAGCTTCCGGGACAGGAGTTTTATACGGCAAAAGGAAGGGGAAAGGTAGCAGATATTTTCAAGCACACGAAACTGTCAAAGTTCGCAAAGAAATATCTGGTTTGGCAAGCCATCTGTACCTGTGGCTTGAAAAGCAGCATTTTCATAGCTTCCGGGACTGTCAACCAAGAAATTTACGTGAAAGAGTGTTTGAATAAACGTCTGCTGCCTTTCCTGAAGAAACACGGTTGTTCCGTACTGTTTTGGCCGGATTTGGCATCTTGCCATTACGGTAAAAAGGCCATGGAGTGGTACGCCGCCAACAACGTGCAGGTGGTTCCCAAGGACAAGAACCCTCCCAACACGCCAGAGCTCCGCCCAATTGAGAAATACTGGGCTATTGTCAAGCGGAACCTAAAGAAGACCAAAAAAACTGCTAAGGACGAGCAGCAGTTCAAGGCAAACTGGCTTTCTGCGGCGAAGAAGGTGGACAAGGTGGCTGAACAAAATCTGATGGCAGGGGTCAAGCGTAAGGCCCGGCAATTCGGATTTGGAAAAGCGGAAGCCTAACTGAATATTTTTCCTGAATTTTATACTAATTGAACTTGAAAAAGAAATTTAATTTGATTTTTTAAATAAACGATTTCACCGATTTACACGCGTTTTCCCTTGACCAAATTTTGACCGTATCACCCTTTACAGTTATCAATTTGGAGGTTTCGATGCCATGTACCATTTTTGCATGAGTATGGTTGTGTGGCAAATACAATCATACCCTATGCCCATGGAGTCGAGAAATTTTCCTTATCGAAAAATTCCTAGACCAGACCAGGAATCAAACTCAGCCACCTCCAGTATTGCTTTCTAGCTGCCCTTTGCCGACAGAGGCCCCACATGCAAGTAAAAGTACGTCTTGCATTTTTGCTTCAGTTCCTCTACGGCTGTTGAGCCGAAAGGACTTCTACTCTACCAGTTACAGGATGTCTGCATTTGTTACATGTTTATCAAAAGACGCGGTGGTAACGGTGGTAATCTATATTACAAAAGATCAAATTACTGGTCACAGTGGTTTATGTCCCGAACAGAGAAAAAGAAAAACGGTGGTAATGGTAATCCTCATCCTTACGGCAGGAGGTGAGTTGTGATTCGAATGGACCTCGAACAGCAACTGCTGGAATGTTCCTATTCGTCGCATGCTTAATAAGACGATATTTAGATTATTACCTCTACGAATGACCCTCGACTCGAGCAGCAACAGTTGAGATAACCCCATTGGTTGCACGCTACATTAGGAAAAAATATTTAAGAAACTACCGCTCTGTGTTCTCAGCTGCCGTGAACGTAAGCTTACTTTTCAAACTACTATAAAGAGTTGATCAATGTTCTTTTTGAATAATGCTGAACACAAATTTTATTTTTAGGGTTACTGTATTTTTATTGTTTAGTTTAGTATTTTTATCTATTAGTTAAGCCAAAAATCAAATCTAGTATCCTATCAAAGTAGATGCATACCTATATAAACCACAATAAAAGTTGATTGAATTTCACCAACAGGCATATGTACGAAATTCTGTACCATGGAATGATCTCACGCGCGTTTCCCGGATACATTGTTTAACAACAAGTGTTTCAATTAGTAATAAAAACTAAATGAAAACTAAAGGTTCAAAAAATGGTCGAGTAATTTTGCTCTCTTCACTCTCTTTACAGAGCCTATATTTTTTTCGTGGTAACTAGGCACCCCCATTCCTACTCATAATCGTCCATAAACCAACATTCCGCATCAAAACTCTACTTCCAGCAGTCAATGCATTTTTGATGGTCGATAACTTCTACCTTCTACCGGCTGACCTGCGCCTTGTTCTGCCTTCACCTTGAGTATGAATTTCCTTTAACTGCTAGATAACCCTAGGTGTCCTTACAAAAACAAGTTTTTTGCTCTAACATTTTTATTTCAAATTTTCCATCAAAGTCGTGTTGATATGGTGTTTAGAACTTTAAAAGATAAAACATTTGACGTATAATTCGTACCGTTTGCGAGTTATTTATAATTTTCTTATAAAGTTATGCCCTTTTCAAATATGTTTTACTCAATTTAAAAAAAAATCTATCTCCAGTTCTCAGATTTAATATGCAATAAGAAATATCCTTTCAAATGCTGTTGAGAAATATTTTTTTCTGTTTGCCTCATCCAGAGAAATCAACATTTGAAAAAGGCCTATTGTTTTACAAAAACCATGATAATTTTTGTTAAATATACGATAGCGACGATTAAAGCACACCAAAAGTTGTAACTTTGATTGTCCTAGAATCGATGTCATGACAAATTTGCTGAAAAATTTGAAATAAAAAAAGTTACAGCAAAATAATATGCCTTCATTTCTGCAAAGAAAAACGTTTGATTTTCGATTTATCTGAAAACCAGGAGCACCCAAGTTTTCATTCACATCATAAGAAGGGCTTTATTATTAAAAACAACTTTTTAGAAGACAATTCTGCTCCAAACCTTCAAACTTAGGCTGAAAATGTATCTTTCCAGCAAAATTCACATTCAGGACCACTGAGCATTGTCATCGGTGATACCCTGTATTAATCAGCAATCCTTGGATCATAGTTAAGTCAACAAAAGCAACAACCATTAAAAGGAACATATCTAGGGTTTTTTTTCATTAGGGCGAATCTACAATTGAGAGATTGTCTCCGGGATCGCTCTCTTTCATTCATAAACCAATCACCTTTACGTTTTTCATTCTACTATTTGTAGAGTATGCTAGCCAGGACTGTTGTGTTTCGATCTGTATTAAAGAATCCCTCGAAAGTTTTATAATGGCGCTGTAATGAATGAAAGAGAGCTAGCCCGGAGAGAATGTCTCAATTGTAGATTCGCCCTAATGAACAAAAAAACCCTAGATATCTATCACCCTTTCAATGGAAACGACAGCCAAAAAACCAAAACAAATGCCCCTATTTAGGGCCATTAAATCAAATAAACTGGTCCTTTTTACTTACCTTACCAACCAGGCCAAGGCCGGGGTGGCTTCTGCTGTGTACTAAAGTCTTAATTCTGTTTGGTCCATGGCTGCACTTCACCCGGCTCGCAGTATACGAAGGGTTCGCAAGTCGCCTTCTCCTTGATCGATCCATCTTGATCGTAGTGCACCTCTTCTTCTTGTCTCCGTCGGATCATTATCGAGAAATATTTTAACTGGGCTGTCGCCCGACATTCTTACGACATGCCCATCCCACGAACGATTTTAGCGGTGTACACGATCAGGAGGTTCTCCAAGCAACTGATGTTAGGTCTTCCATCTGCAATCCCCAGTAGATCGATCACAGCACCTTCCGTTCAAAGACATTTTGCCAAATGGAATAAATTTCGCCTATTTCCTAACACAGGCCCCTTCAACTATTTTGTGCTGGAAAATAGGTTCTGTTTTAAAAATTAAGGTGGTCGATGGTTTTGCTGGCTTAAAGCCATTTGAAAATGCTGAGGACGTTTTAGTATCCTGATAGATACTATACAGGGCACCAAGGAAGCCAGGAATGTGGTGCGGAACTTGGATGCCAAAACTAAACAGTTCAACATGATGGGTCGTCTTTTACCTATTGCGAATTTTGATTGTTACCTTTGACTGAATGATTGGATTGACGATATTTCACTATTTCACCGTTGTGCTATGAACGGTGCGACACGCATGATAATCGTTCGAACTGAGATTTCCGGTAGAAACACGATGAAACACGTCAAGAGCGCACTGCGGTCAGGCGTAGAATGATGACGATGTGAGTGTCAGGGATCTCACGTAGTTTTTCAAAATGTCTGTAAGGAACATTAAAAAATGTCTGTATTTCCCTGTTTTGAGCAGGGGCCTGGCAACCCAATCCTATTTACTAGCGTTTGACACTATGAAACATATCACGGGCCTTATTTGAATAAGGCCCATCTGACATGTATTACTACGGGTACGAACGCCAGTATTGTTTACAAACAATCATTCTTTTGAAGTTTGAATGTTCGAGAAGTTGACTTCGGAAAAATGACTGCCCTGGTATTGAGGATTCTGTCAAATACATGTGTAAAGAATATAGGTGAGGGCATTTTATAGTTTTTTATTTATTTTATAATATTTTTTTTTATTAGTCGATGGGAAACAACCCTTCAGAGGCACGTGATTGATTGATTCTTGTTTTGACGGCGCTTTACATTTATTAATAGTTTGTCAATAGTAAAATGCTTTAAATAGATAGTTTTTAGTACTGAAGTCGACGCGCAGTTAATGTTCCAATCCATTGGTGCAAAAATGTTGGACATCGATAGTGAAATGGCTGAATGATTAACACTCAAAATTTAACCATATTTCGAGACGCTCCAACTTTTTGCACTCGTAACGTTTACCACAGTATTAAAAACACAAAAGTAGATGGGCACACTTCCTGAAGAACGTACCACTAGTGTCTAAAGGGCGAACACGAAATTATTGCGACACCGAAAATGTCATGCCAATTTTCTTATAATGTTTAGAATCAAACCAAAATTTTAGGGTAGTTTTATACATATATTTACTTCAAAAATCAAAAGAAAAGTTAATCGATGGAGCCTTGAGTGTAAAATTGAACGCATTTTCGCTTGATGCCCTCCATCAAAGTCTTAACAGTGTCATCCGGTACCAGTTTCTCAGTTTTATTTTCCATTTGCTTAACATGTCGTTCTCGTCTTTGACTGTCTTCTTGCTCTTCCGAAGTTCCCGCTTCATCATTGCCCAGTACTGCTCCACCGGGCGCAGCTCCGGACAGTTTGGCGGATTCATGTCCTTTGGAACAAAATGGACAGAATTGGCCTCATACCACTCCAGGACACTTTTAGAATAGTGGCATGATGCCAAATCTGGCCAAAATAGCGGAGCTTCGTCGTGCTGCTGCAAGAACGGCAAGAGGCGCTTCTCGAGGCACTCAGATTTGTAGATCTCGCCATTTACTGTGCCCTTTGTCACGAAAGGCTCACTCCTCAATCCGCAAGAGCAGATGGCCTGCCAAATGAGATATTTGGAGGCGAACTTCGACATTTTATTCTTTTTAAATTTGTCGTCCATATAGAACTTGCACTTGCCGGTGAAAAACTCCAACCCCGGAATTTGCTTAAAATCTGCTTTTATATACGTAGTGAGTAAATTCGGTCGGGATAGATTGTGCTCACGAAAAAGTCCGTACTGTGCGGGTGAAATCGCACTCGAAAGCGCCTGAAAAGTGTTCTCCAGGCTAGCAGCAATCGCGTACGTTGTGGAAGTGATATTTTCCGTCGCTAAACAGTTTGGAAAAGTGGTGAAAACATATTTTTTTTTGCTTGGTTCTCAGCCTCCATTGGCAGTGAAGAGGAGTTTTCTTGCTGAAAATGTTCTCCCTCTCGCGCTGAACGGATAGCTCTCTCTCTCTCTCTCTGTCGCTCGCGTTTGCACTTTGTGGGAGAAGCGCAGTGGTGTTGGTGTGAGTTTGATGGATTGAATTTTTTTTTTCGCCCACCCTGGATGCGATTCATCAAAACGTAAAGATAGAGAGGTAGGTGGTTGTGTGTGTTGGCAGTAGTTTGCATCGCATCGGCGGCAACAACAACAACAACGTTATCATCTAGCACGACGACTGCGGCAGTAGCACCTCATCGCGCGTCGCGTTGTTCTGCGTCGCGGATTACTAGTGTGCGTGTGCAATTGGTTCCGGTGAGCTGAAGTTAGAAGAGTGTTGCGTGTAGCGGGATCGCGCCGTGCTCGCGATTCTTTCAAAAAACTGCATACAATCAATTGCGCTGTGGTGTGTTGGTGATTTTTCCTCAAGCGAGCTCAGGTCCAAAGTGTCGTCGTTCGCGGGTATTGTGGGGGAAGATAGTGTGTATTGTTTAGCAACCGTGTAAAGTTAGAGGTCATAAGCGAGTTTATTATTCTTATTGATTCTGTTTCCTGCAACCAAGTGCAAATATCTAGAACTAGATTTTAAAGAAAAATACCACAACCGTGCCAAAGTGAATTTTGATTCGGTGTGCAGGCCTAGTTTGTAAATTAATCGGTGCAAGAAGAGTGTATTAGACACAGATATCATGTTACTACCGGAAGGTTTCCGACACGTCGGCGACGGCCGGGTTGATGTGGACGAGTGCCGACGGCAGCAGCTGCGGGTCCAGCAGGACGTGGCCATCTAGGACATCGAGGAGAGCCGGTTTGCAAAGCAACAAATTATTTATTTCTACCATATTTTGAAGACAATATCTAATATCCTGTTTTATTTTATTTTATTTTATTTTGTCTATTTTGTTTTGTTTTGTTTTTCGTTATGTTTGTCTATTTTCAGTCACATTTGAGCGGTCTATTGCTTTTGGCGGATGGTGTAGGTATGTACTTTCAGCGTATCGTTAACCAAAACGAACCCTGCTGCTAACCCTTCCCCAACTATCCAACATCCCAGTGATTTCTCGTGGAAGTGCAGAGGATTTCTCGGCTTCCTCCAAAGCGAGTATCATGTCAACACGTTCCTTCCCATTCCCTACTTGACCAGCATTCGGGCACGGCCGGCGCCGGTATTGCTTTATAATGGGTCACCAGTTTTTACACATTGAAGATGTATGTTAGTCCCAAACATCATCTGTTGGTTCTTTGTGCAAATACAGCTGATCTGGCAATAACGGAATTGCATCCGTGGGCGGTCAATCATGCTCATGCTCATGCTCATCCCCCCCCCCCCACCCCCCTCCCCCCCCCCCCCCCCCCCCCCCTTTTTTTTCTCCCCCCCTTTTCCCCCCCCCTCCCCCCCCCCCCCCCCCCCCCCCCCCCCCCCCTCACCTTTTCCCACCCCCCCCAATCCTTTTGAAAAATTTTTCCTCCTCCTTTTCCCTCCTTTTCTTAATCAAAAACACGACTTCGAGTTTGACAGCATGTAAACAATACACATCAATGAGAAAGTGTGCAAAATTTGGTTGATTTTTACCCAATGGTAAAAAAGCTATGCCCTGTTGAATGTGTCGCAATAATTTCGTGTTCACCCTTTATCCCCGGTCTTCGAATCACACCCTCATACATTCATCCCCTGCCATACTATTCTCCGAGATTCGAAGGGACTCGAGAGTGGCCCTTAGATACGGACGATACACTTCACTAGATTCATCGTTGCTTTGACCAACCGCGTCAATGTTTCTGGAAAACGATGAAAAGATGATATGTGCTGCACTTGCAGAATCGCGAAAATCTGGTCCGTAGTAGCAAGGGCACTCGTTAATCCCGCTTGGTACTGCCCCACGAACTCCTTTGCAATTGGTGACAGGCGGCAGCATACAATTTGGGAGATCAACTTGTAGATGGTGCTCAGTAGCGTGATTGAAGGAGAGTTGCAGCAATCCAGCTTGTTACTTTTTTTTTATATAGAGGGGCCACACGATACCGTCCATCCAATCCTTCGGTAAACCATTTCCTCCTAAATCCTGGTAATTACTTTATGCAGCACCCTCTTTATGAAGTTAGTTGACACCAGTAGCTTTTTTGTTTTTTAACCGACCGATTTCCTACTCAGCTTCCTGGAGTGTAGAAGTCGGAATCTTGTCATCTTCTGCTTGTGTTACTAGATTTATTGCTGAGCCACCTTCATTTGCTGTAACATTGCCATTCAGGTGCTCTACAAAGTACTATTTCCAACTTTCGATGACCTCACACTCATCTGTTAAAAGGTAACCTTCCAAATCTCGGCACATATTTGATTGTGGTACGTCGTCTCTCGTAGAATTTGCGTGTGTCGTTAACACGGTACAGTGCCTCTATTGCTACGCGGCCTCGTTCGTCAATTTGGTGCAATTTTGGCGGTGCATCAGTGCCTGTTTGATCAGCGATTTTGTTCAAGTTAGAAAAAATCTAAAAAAGACTGGAGAAATCTTGTTATAAAGGACATTTCATGGGACATTCCACAGATAACGGTTTATAATTTGTCAACTATAAAAGAAACAAATCTATTCAAATTTTGGCCGGTCAAGGAGGGTTTCATCCTTCCCTCTTGCCTACCCCGCATTGGGGTAGCTTGGTAAAAAATTGTATGCTTGATCGTATACTGCCTTTTAAAATAGCCCTCCGCTCAATATCAACTGCTTCTATTCATTTTCACAGCCTGCCGTACTCTAACGGAACTATCAATACTTTCTCTTCATATCTTTGGTTTTAGAAGAAATTGCTGCCCACTCACAGGGTCTCATGTTAATGAGAGGATATTTCCACTAAAAAAAGAACATTATAATTAATTACCTACTTCACGCATGGAGTAATCAAAGAAAATGATTTCTTTATCTCACTTCTTGTTTTACTTCTTGTTTTATTGAAAGCTAAAAACTTCTTTGATAAACGAAATCGCTACAATCAACGGTTGAGAAGCGATTATTTGAGAGCACGAAACTGGCAAACTAAAACACTGTAGAGTGGAGTTCCTGCTGTAGCGAAGGAGGCGAGTCCACCTAACTGCCCAGAGTTACGTCCTATCCAGCAATATTGAGCTCTTGTAAAGAGAATGCAGGGCAAACAACAAGCAACAGCATTGGAATAATTTCAAAAAAAAAAAAATAGACAAACGTAGTACAATCGTAGTTGAATCAAGTAGTTGAATAGAAGTCTGCTCTCATGGCTTGAGTAACTTTTAAAGTTCCATTTGGAAGTTTCCAAATTTTCTTTGCAGCATGAATAAGTAATTTTGATTTGATTTTAATGACTACCGATGAAAAATGCATGAATCCTGTAGTTAAAAGACAGTAAATTGGCTGAGTGAAAATACTCATGAGTTTAGATTTGTCGTAAACCTAGTACCTTCCGCCAACATTTTGATGAATGAACTAAATCACGCTTATTATAATGAATGGACTCAATTTCATTTTACTGTATTATGGAATTGACTCGGTCTTATTCTTAAAATAGGCCCTGGCCGTTGATTTTGTTTTAAGTTGAATGACATCCATCGGCAACATATGTATGTATGTATGTAAGGTAGCCACCATCCCTTCTAAGACCTTGTCATGTATGCAACTCTACTTAATAGCAAGATCAAATTGAGTTACCGGTTTGCATTCACAGTAACGCTGTATGAAGGGCCAAAAACGGTGGGGCGGACCCGTAAGCAGAGACACTTACGCGAAACCCGCGGGAACATAAGAATCTCCTTCCAACGATACGATCCAACAAATCGAATAACCCAATTCGCAATACTCATTAAGCTTTCTACGGGATGGCTTGTTAAGAAGGGCGCGTCACTCTCACTGAAATTGTTGGAGTAGAATTCACAGCACCACAATCGAATCGGTAGGATAAAGAAAATGATACTGTTTGTTCCCTCCTAGACGCCGGTTGTCATACCACTCCATTGTCCAATTCCAGCTTGAGTGATACCCTGATGCTCCCTCCCTTCCCAATATATATTTAATGTCATATAGTAATGTATAAAATATAGTGAATTAATATTATAATTATAATAAATATAGCGAATGAATATTATAATGACAAATAATATAGTGAATGAATATAAGAATGAAAATAACAATTCCATGTGTGGACCTGAAAGTTTAGACAATGTAGCTGCGAGAAAAAAATTGATTTAAAATTATCTCATCAAACTTGGAATAGCCATGGATAATCTGAAATTATATAGCAATAGAATAGTAAACCTGAAATTTCGATGTGCTGTTCCGTTTCCTTGCAATAATTTATGTAGTGAGTCTCATCGGTAAAAGCGATTTTAATGAAATGAATTTAAATGCAATTATGTCACATCATTTAATATCATAACATAAAATAATAAACTGACGTTAAAATATAAAATAATAATACCAGCAAGCCAGTAAACTATAGAAGAATACATATATCCGTAACTAATCTGACCATTCACTCATCGAAAGACTTCCACTGTTGCAGTTTCTATTGAAATAAGATCTACTAAGATTAGAATTTGTTTTCACAATAATAGTCAGAGAACATAATAAGCGTAGGTACAAGATATATATGACATCTACTGGTATGTTACTGAAAATAAAAATTAGATGTGTATTAATTTCATAATAATATTGGAAAAACTGAAGACAGCTAATAATAAGGCGAAATAAATTTCAGATGAGTATGAATCTAAAAACTGAATCTTAATAAAACCAAAATAAAAAATTAGGAAATTGAATTTTTCTATAGCTCTTGTACACCCATACATGACTCCTCATGTCTGTGAAATAGGAAATGAATGATTGTAAACTGTTAGGTTTTGAATTAATATATATTTCTGATGAAGAAGGAAAGTGCTTTTTTAAGTAGAATTTTTCGAATATGATCCTTTCTAAAAAAAAAAAAAACATTAAAAACCTTCCTATCTTTTCAAATACATAACGTAGGTTAGATGAGCTATAACTGACAAGGATGCATAAATGCGAAGCTGAAAATGACTTATAAAAAAGCATACAAAATGTAGTGAATGGATGTTATAATATAAAACGATAATAATTTCATTTGTATTTACGTGTCTGCAGATTGTGGTCCTGCTGCAATTGTATACGGACCCGCACATCCACCATGAACCTGAAAGCTTAGATAATGTATCATGGCCACCAGAAAAAAAATTGATTTTAAATTTTTTTACAAAACTTGGGATATCCATGGATGATCTGAAATTGTATAGCATATAAAGAATAATGAACCTAAAATTTCGATGTGCTGCTCTGCTAATAAATGTGATATAACCACAATGGAACTGACTCTTAGCTTCGGGTCTTGATCCCTACTGAGCCCTTGCGGCACGTCAAGCCGGCCAGTTCAGCGCAAGGGATGACATCCATCGGCAACATATGGGGTACAAATTGGAAAAACTAAAATTGGAAGAAAAACAAAAATGGATAGCTTTTGAACGTTAATAACTCATACATTCCTCGTTTCTTAGCTTTTGCATCAACGGATTTAAATCTTCTGAAACATTCAATTAACATTGTTTTTATTAGATTATTTTCCGTCGGCCTATTTCCTCACGTGTTAACAACCACCGTCGCACATTGGCACAATTCTGAAAAAAGACGGCCAAAAAAATTTTCACCCTTTTGTCATCATTTTATCGACTAGATGTCTTCAGAAGAGTTGCTCAAAATGTTATTCCGCATCTTTGGAAAAAACACGCCTAACCTTTCATAAGGGCTTAACTACACTTTCAAATTCTAACTTTTTGCAGCTTCGAGATAACGGGTTTTTGTCTTCGACAAAGTTGTAGAGCAAGCAATTTTAAGAAAAGTTGCTGAAAACACTAAGTTTCTAGAGCCTAACGTTAAAGAGATATAATTGGTTTTCTTTCAGCACTACCTTAAAACCGGTTTTTTGAGATAATTAGTACTTTGTTCAAATTTGACGATTTCAATATGTTCTAAGAAATTGTAGGAATCATCAAAATACACATTTTGGCTGAACACACCAATGCTCTCAAAATTTTGATGTATGGTAATTCAAGTGTCTGTATGACGTCATAGACTGATTCCACGCCAAATCGGTCGGTCACCAAACTCAACTATCTTCGATTTTGATGAAACTTGGTACACGTCTTCGGTATGTTGAAAAAAAAAAAATCCACTGGTGTTAAGATTATTTGGATTCAAGAGTAACTTTTGAGATGGGTGTATGTTTTTTTTTCCAACATTTTACTTAAAAAATCGTAGTTCAAAAACCATTACATTTAGAGAAAAACTTTATATGGGGGAGTTGTAGAAAACTAAAAAGGCTTTGTAAAAAAAATGTACACTGAAAAAAAAATTTTTTTTCATAAAGAAAAATCGAAAATAAATACTAAAAATCAAATATAAAAAAAAACATATTTTTGATATTTTTCAAATTTGTTTTGTGGAAATTTGAGGAAAAAAGACACGTTTTGAAAAAAACTCTAGGATGAACGCTCTTATAATGAAAAAGTTTTCCGAAGAGCGAACTTTGGTGCATATTTCAAATTTTGGTTATTCATTATTATAAATGAAAATTAATTATACAATATGATTTTGGAGATCATTAAAAACAATAATGATAATAATGATAAATCACCTGAACGCAACCGTTTTCGAGATTTTTCGGATTTTATTTCAATAGAATGAAAAAACATAAGAAAATTCGCTCTTTTCTTAAGTTAATCGAGATTTCCACCAGAAATGATAAATTTTCCAAGATCTTCATATTATAACGTTCACATTACTCTAATGTCCTCTTTTCTTTTGATATCAGGATGATAAGAAGACTCATTTGAAAAGAACAAGATAAATAGCACTATTGTTTTAATATTGCAATCAATATATTTATAATTGTTTTATGGCTGTATCGGTCGGGCCGCTCAGAGAATGAAGGGAGCGAATTTGCTAAAGCGATGAAAGTAACAGCGAGATAGATGTCGCAGGGGCGACAAGTGTGAAATGGACAGATGATGAAATTATGCGGAGGGTCATATAGAAGAAGCATATTAATCGAACTGCTGACTATTTTGCCAAGCTCCAACGATGTTAGAGGTCGGGTGTAGTGTGTGAAAACTACACTCCGAACAGTTCGGTGATGTAGCGATGAAAGTAAGACATATTGTTTAAGGTAGGTAGACAAATAGCAGCTATAACGTATGTCAGGTATATCTTCTCATAAAAAAAAACAGCTAATGTACGCTGCCTGTAAACTACCAGAGATGTTTTATACCTGCATTTCCAAAGGTACCACAGCCAATATATATGCTCATACATAGTCGCATTCATCAGTAAAATCTATCTGAGTGAACTGAAAATGGAGTTTAACATGAAGAAGTGTTGTATGCCGTTTCCCACTAAACGGTGCTCAAAAAACCTTCGTAAATTAACCGAACAAAATGTCAAAAAACTCAAGTTTATGGGCAAAACACATTTGGACACTTCTTTGATGATTTGTGATAATTGTCGTTTGCATTTAAATAGAACGGAACAATCCCATGCTGCAATTTCGGAGCCTAGTGAGAAACCATCAATTACTAACATTATGGATCCACAACCATCTACATCACGGCAAGTAGACTTGTATGGTCTCGAGGAAACGCCATCGGCAATATCATTAATGTCAGTGCCATCTGATAGCAGTGTGCAAGATTATTCAAGGCGCCATAATATTGAGCTATTTAACAAGGGCGTAGCTGGAATCAACGTTTCGCCAATATCGGCTAAAAAGTTCCTGAACGTAAATTATGCCCGCAAAAAGTTCAAAGATGTTTCAAACGGCATTCGGACACACATATTTGGGGATCAAGCGGAGGAGGATGACCTGGAACAATTGAAAGTGAAAGCAGCCGAATATGACGAAATAATCGCGCAGCTAAAGGACCGGTATGCTGATCCAGAAACTTCGAGGGACGATCAAGTAAGGATACTTTCGGTTTTACCACAATCTTGGACAAATCAAAGAGTAATGGCAGAATTTGGAATAACAAACAAGTACATCGTATCACAAGCTAAATTCCTTGCAAAGCACGAAGGTGTTTTAGCTGCCCCTAACGAAAAGCTGGGACACGGTCTGAACCCGGAAATAAAAAACCAAATTTTGCAATTTTACGACAGTGATGAGATTACACGAGCAACCCCTGGTATGAACGACTACGTTTCAGTGAGGAGTGAAGGTAAGAGGGTTCATATTCAAAAGCGCCTTTTAGTTTGTTCATTAAGAGAAGCTTTCATTAAATTTCAAGAGATGCATCAAAATGCTGTTGGGTTTAGCTCTTTTGCAGCACTAAGACCAAAGCATTGCAAATTACTTGGCAGCACAGGTTCTCATAACATTTGTGTTTGCACCATTCATGAGAACATTAACTTGACGCTTCATGGTCTTAGAAAATATTCATTCGAGAATGATTATAAATTGTGTTTTGAAGAAATATTATGTAGCTCATCAACTAGAACTAAAAAATGTTACCTCCGTGAATGCGAACGATGTCCAGGCTTTTCAGATTTTGAGAGTAGTTTAACAGACAAATTAGAAAAACGTGGTTTAGTTGAAATATCTTTTGAGCAATGGATTTCAACTGATAGATGTAGTTTAGAGACACTTGTTAAACCAATTGATGAATTTATTGCTTATTTTTGTGAAAAGTTGGAACAATTAGTATCCCACGATTTTGTCAAATCTCAGCAGTCTAGTTTCTTGAGAGATTATAAAAGTTGTCTTAAAGACGGCGCAGTAATAATAATTTGTGATTTTTCTGAAAATTATTCATTTGTTTTTCAAGATGCTGTTCAAAGTAGTTATTGGAGTAATGAGCAAGCCACTATTCACCCTTTTGTCATTTATTACACGGAATCTGGAATACTTAAAAATATCAGTTTCATTGTTATCTCAGAAGTGTTGAAACATGATACGATTGCGGTGCAGGTGTTTATTTCAAAACTAATAAGCTTTTTGCAAACAAAAATTAAAGTAAAGAAAGCTACGTTTATGTCTGACGGGGCAGCATCCCAATATAAAAATAGGAAGAACTTTGCAAGCCTTTGTAAGTTTAAAAAGAAATACAATATTGATGCTGAATGGCATTTTTTCGCAACATCCCACGGTAAGGGACCTTGCGATGCAATTGGTGGTACATTAAAACGAATGGCAAGATATGCAAGCCTTGCTGTACAACATGAACACCCTATAAAAAGTGCATTAGAGTTATTCGAATGGGCGAACCAAAAAAAGTGATGATTGTTTAACAAAAATGTCGTTTTGTTATGTATCACATGAAGAGTATGAACAGGGGGTAGCAGAATGGAATGAAATTTACCGACAGACTAAAACGATTGCAGGTACACAAAAGTACCACTCATTCGTTCCAATTTCAGAAAACGAAGTTTTTGTAAAACTGTTTTCGAATGACGAAGAAGGCAGGATTCATAATATATA
>JAHHFK020004597.1:0-55599 GCA_024533555.2 Aedes koreicus | reverse complement strand
TCGTATTCCAGCAGGACAACGATCCGAAGCATACTGCCAAGAAGACCAAGTCTTTCTTCCGGTCTTGTCGGATCAAACCGCTGGAATGGCCTCCACAAAGCCCGGACCTCAATCCCATCGAGAATTTGTGGGCGATTCTCGATGCTAGGGTTGACAAAACTGGTGTTACCAATAAAAATAACTATTTTGAAGCCCTGGGGCGCGCCTGGGAAGAGCTAGATCCACAGCACCTAAAGAACCTGGTCGAGAGCATGTCGAAGCGCCTGCAGGAGGTCCTGAAGGCCAAAGGAGGACACATGAATTATTGAAATGCTTTTATTTTACTTTAATTTATGTTTTATGTAGCCTAAATGAAGTGGGCACTTTATTTTGTCACTGTTTTTTTTTTTCAACACAAATTGATTTTTTTTTCTTTAAGCAAAACTCCTTTTTTTTCAGTATTCCATAAGTGACACTTAAAAAGAATATAAAAAATAAGATAATAAAAAAAATACAGTGTGTTTACTTCAATTTGTACCAAGTAAATGAGGGAAATTGAAAAAACGATGAGCTGGGCACTTTATTTTGCCTATCAGTGTATGTTGTTTATGGTCCCTTTGTTACGTCGTGAGTGAATTATTTGCGTGTGCAGTGATAAATACGTGAATTTTATCAAGTGTTTTTCAGTGACAGTGGTCATAAAACATTGCATCTACCACCTTCACGCACATATTTTTCGTGTGCAGTAACATCTCGAGGCAGTTTTCAGAAGCGGCTTCAACACCTTTCCGCAGCATGGAGAAAAATTGCGCTAAATGCAGTCTGCTTATTACCGGCATCGATTCTGTTGTTTGCCGTGGTTACTGTGGTTACGTGTTTCACATGAACTGTTCTGGTGTGACACGCGCCCTTATGAACTACTTCACGATGCATTGGAAAGACCGGTATTGGATGTGTGACAATTGTGCCGACTTGTTTGAAAACTACCATCTACGAGCCATAACGAATCATGCGAATAACAAATCACCCTTGACTTCGCACTGTAATTTAATTGAAAATCTCTAAACGGAAATAAAAAAGATTTCTTCCAAACCTGCATTGACATTGCAATCTCCAGCAATCAACCAATGGCCTTCTGCTGGTGAATCGATGCGTGCCAATAAACGGCCCCGTGGCGGCACGAACACCTCCCAAGTAGCAATTCAAATGCAAATTGGTTTTATTCATGTTTTATGGTGGTTTTATCAAAGCATTATGGAGTTCACCCGGTTTTATCAGGGCTTTTTCCAAGTTAAGGTGGTTTTAATTCATTAACAGTTCTTAAGAGTGATTAAAGAACACTTGAAGAAACCTCCATAAAACTACATCGTTTATAAGTGTAATTCACCTTATCAGTAGTTTTATAAGATACTTGATCCTCCTCTCAAGACATCGTTTGGCAACTTGCATAAAACCTGATAAAAGTTTTGTGAAAGTTTTATGACATTCTTCTTTAAGATGAATGTATCTTGGAAATGCTGCCATAAAACATTGAACACTCCTTCATCTCAGCCACCAACGAAAATTTTGTTTTTGGCCACTAACTTATTTGAGACTAACTTATCAAAAGGGTCTATGCGTTATGCGTCCTATTTTTGGAACGAATAAAATTAAATGGTGCAATGTGTCGCCAGTTGAAAACCGAAATGCATAACTCATGATATTTGATTTTATGCCAGTTGTGCAAGTTAAACCTAACGTCTCAGGTAGTGCGTTATATGGCGCACCACCGTGGAAATACAGCGCAGTACTTTTGACGTAAGGTTTAATGTGCACTACGTTTGTAAAATGTTATGTTAATGTTGAATTCTCCCGAGTCGTGCATTTCAGATCCCAATAGGCTACACAATATTTATACTCGTTGCAAGTAAAAATGAGTATACCAACTGAGCGAAAATCGATTTTTCCCATGATCCGCACGTTTAATCCAAAGTCGGAAGTAATGCGCTGGAATCGCTCAGTGATCCACTACACAGTGCACTTCTTCCAACGCTAGGTTCAGCGTACAGATCAAGAGAAAAATCATCTTTCGCTCAACTGATGTTTCAGCCATCGACGCAATATTATTATCTGTTCTTCTTCCCAAATCCAGTGTTAGCATATTCAAGTTAAAGTTTTTTTAAATGTTTTAATCGACTTAAGATGGTGATTAAAAACAATAAATTATAAGCTGTAATTATGAACAACAATTATGCATAGGCACTTTTGATTTGAACCTTCACATTTTCTTTGTTTATGATGTGCCTTCTCCACACTGATTTTATGGCTATCTTACGAAAGACTTGTTAACCTTGAGCATCTCAAACAAGTTTTATTCAAGCGTTACTCCTTATGGTAGATATAGTAGCTGAATGACAATTTTGATAATTATAGTAGTAGTAATAGTGGTTGAATGTTTGTAAATATATTAGACTTATTATGTTTGCTTTATTCAAAGTGATTTCCATAAACGTGCATTTAACTCGTACGAAGGATATTTACATAGAAGCGTGTACAAAGAAACATCGAAGAAGGTAAATGTCAACCCACCGATTTTCAACACTGTTATGTCTTAAGTTTCAGCCATGACCCGAGCACAAACCAACCCCCACCCCCCCCACACCACACACACAAAAAAAAAATAAACTAACCCCCACCCAAAAAATCCTCGTCATTCTTATGCAAGAAATATTAATTATATACGTTTTATATGTTTTTTCCAAATAAAACAATAAAAAAAAAAACCGGCGCGGTATTTCTGATTTCCCCCCCATAGTAGCCATTTACATATATATACAAAAAAAAACTCCCGTTTTTCCAATGCTGAACAATGTCTGCTGTTTAAAATACATTTTGAAACTTAAAATGGATTGTAGACACAATTTATTCAAGATCTAACAATTTATCAGCCTTGTCACCTAATTGTTGAATTTTCAAGTACTTTTTATTTTTCAAATAAATCAATGTTGTAGCAATGATTCCGTGGCGCATTAAAATTTTCGAACTTTTATGTTATAAAACACCAATAAACTGAACGTCGCATGAAAAATTTATCAATTGCAGGCAAAAAACTCATGCATTTATGGTCAATTTTACAATTAATTTACATTCGTATCCACTTTGGAAAAGAAACATCATATGTATATCGATGTTTTTTTTCTCTTAAAAAAGTCCCCATTCAGCAGAATGAATCCAAAAATGGAATTTTCGAAACATAATTGTGACGGACTGGAAGTGTTCTTAAAGAGGAAAATCATAAAACTACCAAAACTTGTGGTAGTTTTATCATAGTTTTAAGCATGTCCTGCATGTCATTACAAGTATTTACCGATAAAACTATCAAGTGTTAAGCGAATCTTGGGAAATAGTCTTGAGAACCTCCTGTTGTATGGGCCTTTTTGAACTTATGAGGGTTTTATGGCTGTTTTATCGATGTTATGTAGAATATCTAGTTTTATGCGTGGTTTTATCAAATGAGTCTTGAGAACTTCTTCAAGTGTACCTTAAAATTGAATTTGTTACTTGGGCTCCTGAGTGTCAATCCGGATCGAAGCAACTTAGTCAAAATGTTGTTTCTGTGCCTGTTAGGGAAAAGCCAGCTAACAAGTTCTGGCTCTAAATGTCTCGCATTAGACCTGATGTGATGAATGAGGCAATTTCGGGTATGGTTAAAGCTAATTTAGGAAGTGACTCTCTGTTGCGAATCCAAGTCCATCGCCAATTGCACTCGCCGTAGCAACGCATTAATTCGAAATCATGTAGAAGTCACCACCAGCTGTGGCCGTATATATCCAGGGCGTATTGCCAGCAGCACTTTGGGAGTCCCTGAGCCACCCAACCAAGTCACCCTTACTATTACTTCCTGCCTACGTAGTCGTCCTGGCCCGTCGGTTGTGGCTGGTGATGGGATCTCCAGACAAACTATCACAGGCAAGTATGCACGTCCAAGTATCGTCCATCTGCTTGATTTCTTCTCACGTTACAGCTGCACTGCGACACGTAACCGCTACTCTTTAACTTTGCTTCGCACAATTTTTGGATGCACCGACATCAGCTCTATGGATGAATTTGACATCAATTGTTCGCTTCCTGAATTCCATCGCGCTTCCTGTGTTGGCGCATCGACTAACTCACTCACGAAGCATGATGAAAGCCCCTAAGCCACCCGTCACAGTCGAGCAGAGCTGGTGTTCCAGCCATCCAAGCCATTCCGTTCCTGTGTTCGGAGCTGGTGAGGGGGTCTTCCAACTTGCTAATCCAGGCAAGTACGACGAATCATCAAATTCTTCGCTTCCTGAATCTCTTCCTGCTTCCAGCATAGATGCTCCCTCGCTCAGCACAAACTCATCAGATGGTCAAACTTTCCAGCCTACTTGTACCCTTTGCATGCTGTAATAGCCTGATGATTCCACTATCTACCTTGTACAACTGCAGTGCCTTGATAAGGTACGAGTGAGGAACTGAGTCGTACGCCTTCTTGTAGTCGATGTATGCCATGCTCAGGTTTCTCCTTTTTTGGCTAGCCTGACCTACAATAACTGCATCGATGATGACCTAATCTTTGCAGCCTTGCGTGTTTTTCCGGCAGCCCTTCTGTTCTTCAGCCATGACATTGTTCGCATCGCAATGGTTTTGTACCTTTCGGTTGATTACTGACGAGAGCACTTTGTACAGGCTTGAAAGGCATGTTACTGGCCTGTACTTGGCTGCATTAGCCGTGTTCTGATCCTTGGGAAGAAGATAGGTTACCCCACTAGTAATGAATTGTGGCAGCCGCTGGGGGTCCTCTAGTACCATATTGAAGCACTCTGCCATTCGTCCATGGATTGAGGAGAACTTCTTATACCAGTAGTTGTGCACAAAATCTGGTCCTGGTGCAGCCCAATTCCTGGTTTGCCGGGTCGCCTCGCGAATATCCTGGACGATAAATACGGTGGCTATCATGCTTTCAATTTCATTACTCCTATCCTCTTCCTCTTGCAACCACATCCCATCACTGGTATGTTCAACGGGATTCTCCCATAGATTAGCCCAAAATTGTATCACTGCGTTAATCCCCGGAAGTCCTTCGTTGTAGTCTGTTTTGTTGTTTCGGATGCGGTTGTAAAACTCCCTTTGGCAAATGTTGAAAATTCGGTTTTCCTCCTTCCGCTTCGAACTTTCTCCATACCGACGCATCCGTTTTGAAAGAACACTCAATCGCTGTACATCGGTGTCGAGGACCTCAGTAATATTAGTTTCAGTGAGGTCACGGAGCTCTGCGGGCTTGATAATTTCAGCAACACAACGAACTAGCCTCGCTGATCGGTTTCCCCTCTTGTACTGCGTTAACCGACCAATTTTGGTCCATAGTACGGTGATTCGGCTCTCCAATCGCATCATCCATGCGGGTTTTTGTGCGTTGGGTCGTACGTTCTCTCCGTCGTTTCCTTGTGGGTACGTCCGTAATCCCAGCTTTCTTACAACAGCCACAGCTGCAGAGTATACTATGAAATGCAGGTCCTCAAGATTCTCAACGGCTTCCAAGTACTGTGGCAGGATATCCTCGTTGAGAATGCTTACTGCACTTGTTAACCGGTAGGAATACTGCAGTTTTGGTATCCTGACATGGGGTCTGTCCCTTGGAATTGTGTTACTGCTGCGTTCATGTTGAAAGCTATTTTTGTAGTTGCTGTCGTTGTTGGTCCACTGTTGGTCCTGGAGCGGTCTGCTCGTCCGTTGAAACGTTTACCGCTACAATCGACTCACGCCTCTCACTCGCAAGTGATGCATCCAGCCCAACAGAACTCGTTCTCGACATATCGCTTGATCCATTCCCTTCCCTCCACAGCTCCCTTTGCACTTCCAGCTTGATGCACTGTACCTTGGCAGGTGTAAGCAAGTTATGGGACATGATTACTCGCTGTCTGGTATACAATTTGTTCCGGTCAAGCTGGTTAACGAATTGTATCTGTCCGTCACCAAGGCGGCCGAGATGGCAATCCAGCGCAAGAGGCGAGGAGTACGATACTGTGCGGTGGTCACCCTTGACGTGAGGAATGCGTTCAATAGCGCCAGTTGGGCGGCTATCACCGACTCGCTCCAACGCCTTCAGGTTCCTGGGTACCTGTACAAGATTCTCGGAAGCTACTTCCAGAATCGCGTACTGGTTAATAACACAGAGGCAGGCCAGAAACGTGTGCAGATCACCGCAGGCGTCCCGCAAGGTTCGATCCTGGGTCCGGTGTTATGGAACACGATGTACGACGAGGTACTGCGGCTTGCTTGAGTTCCCGAGCGGGGTAAGGATTGTCGGGTTCGCAGACGACATCACCCTGGAGATATGTGGTGAATCCATCGAGGAGGTCGAGTTAACGGCCTCACACTCCATTGGCATTGTGGAGAGATGGATGAGTTCCAGGCAATTGGAGCTAGCCCACCATAAGACCGAGGTCAAGGTGGTGAATAATCGCCCTGTCGCCCTGTCCATACTTAGGTACGGCGGGCCGGCATGGATCACCGCCTTGAGTACCAAGAGCTACGCAAGTAAGCTAGAGAGTACACACAGGCTTATGTGCCTAAGAGTGGTGAGTGCATACCGAACGGTATCACGCGACGCGGTCTGCGTCCTAGCGGGAATGATGCCAATAGGCATTGTCATAAAAAGAGGACCTAGAGTGCTTCGAGCAACGTGGAACAAGAGGTATTCGGAAGACCACTAGAGCCGCATCCATGGTGGCAAAGGGAATGGAACAACTCCACCAAAGGTCGGTGGACCCACCGACTAATCCCGGAATTAACCGGGTGGGTCGGTAGGCGACACGGTGAAGTGAACTTCCACTTAACGCAGATATTGTCTGACCACGGCTGTTTTAGAGAATACCTGCACAAATATGGGCATGCACAGTCCTCCGCATGCAGCAAGTGCGCGGGAGTCGAGGAAACTGCGGAACATGTGTTCTTCGCATGTCCTCGCTTCGACGGCGCGAGATCCGACATGATTGCCGTAAGCGGTCACGACACGACTCCGGATAACTTGGTCCAGAGGATGTGTCAGGACCGGGACGTCTGGGACGCGGTATGCGTAGCAGCCTCCCAGATCGTCCTCGATCTCCAACAAAAATGGCGAAACGACCAAAGGCAGGTCGCAGGGACCACCTAACTACTAAAGCCCTAAGTAGTTAGACATAGTGGGTGCTTAACAAGCACAATAGCCTCCTCCTCGAATTAATACCGAAAGGTGGTCCCGGGGAGGGTCCAGGACTTAAGGCACGGGTAGGTTTTTAGTGGGTCGAGGAGTTGGAACCCTCATCTCCACACCCTGAGTTCTTCAGATGTCTGGTTGCAGATTTTCCAGCCCGTCTAAAAAAAAAAAAAGCTGGTTAACGAATCGTGGGAACCGCTCGTTGAACATCTCCAGCATACTAGGTCTGCCAGACATATCCGTTTCCAACCTCGTGCAAACGTAGTAGCGGATCACGTACTTGTTCATCTCCGTCGTCCACATGATCCGTTGCCTTTGGCGGCCTGCCAAAGTGAGCGATTGACGTCGGTCAGCCGCAGCATCGTTGGCAGGTGCAGCATTGCCGTGGTGTTGTCTACTGCTGCCTGGTCTGTTTTGCGTATGAGTTACGGGCTGAGCCCGTTGACTGGAGGGCCGCTCTTGGACCTCCTCTTCCTCCAGGCGCTGGCCGCTCGCTCTGTCCCCCGTTCCAGGACCAGCTCCCGTAGAGGCTCCCTCCTCGGGCAATCGCATTGGTCTTATTCTTCTATTTCTCAACTCCATGTTGGTGACTTTTGACCGGATGTCTACCCGGTGCCTTTTTGCCGGAAAACTAACCGAGTGCCTTTTTAGCTGGAAGGCGCAACGACTAACCAGTTGGTGAAGGCTTGGACATTTAACCTTATAGCGCGGTAGCTCGCTTTGACAGCGCTGCTTTCGGATATATGTGGGTTTTTGGAAGAAACTCAGCAGGGTCCAAATAACTGCTCAGTCTCCCCACATCCTAGACAGCCCCCGCTGCTTGTCCGGGACTGCTTATTTAATTCGCAGCTAACCTCCATATCTGAAGGCCGTTCATTATCCGCAGACTTTGACCCGCCGGGTAGCTTGCAGCTCAGCTCCGTAGAGTCTCCACTTACTCTACGGTTCGGTTATTATTATTATTATTATTATTATTATTATTATTATTATTATTATTATTATTATCCGATTTCATCTCACTTCTCAGCATGATTATTATTATTATTATTATTATTATTATTATTATTATTATTATTATTATTATTATTATTATTATTATTACTATTAGTATTATTATTATTATATGATTATTAATAATTCATTCGACTTTTGTGCCTACATGAACAAAGGTAAAACTTAATTAAATCGAAAAATAAAAAAGAACAAAAAACACAACGTCCCCAAGCAACACAAAACTGACACTATTGGTTGCCGTAACTTGATTGTGACTTAATAGAGTTGCATTCATGTATCTTCAACATATATGCACCAAGCGTGCTACTAGGGTGCTACTACTCAATACAATGAAATATAACACAAAAACATTCTTCGTATCCTGTTTCAGAATTTGTTGGACGATTCGCCAAATTCAAAAGCTGATTCCACAGCCGAAATAGTCCTAATAATGGCCGTCAGTGATTCGTGGTAGCCATATGCAGTACGACGATATCTTTTTTTTCCTGTTGGGATTTGTGCCACTGTGACCATTGCTCTGATCTATTGTGGTACACCCCTGTTTGTTATTGCATCCGTTCAGGACGACGACCCGAGCAGAAGCGAATAACTTGATAACTGACTGGCCTTGGTATTTATGAGCTCAGATTAAGAGGTAAAATACCTGAGGATAATACCATCAAATTGTTCCCACAATGTCATGCGAATACCGAATTGAGGTAAGACAATACCAAAATAATACCTCTAAGGTGACCAGATACTTACCCAGGTATCCGGAATATCAAGTTTAGTTATTCTAGAGACATTTTGCTAGCAATTCTTAGGTATTTTGCTTAGGTATTTTACCTCTTAATCTGAGCTCTTTAATACCTAGGCCAGTTATCAAGATCAAAATTAGGTATTCATATGCTTTTGTGTTCTGCTCGGGTACCCCAGTCTGGTATGATTCTTAGAATAAACTCAACCACCACATTGGGATTTTCCATCCAAATTTTAGAAGGACTAAGAATGGCCTTGTTGAAGTTTTGCTTTCTACGTACAAACAATGCTGGGCACCCGAGCAGAACACAAAAGCATATGAATACCTAATTTGGATCTTGATAACTGGAAAATACAAAAAAAACTAATCATCTCGATTTCGAAGAAATTTGCGAACTTTTCCCGGAATACGTTTCATAAAGCGGCGCACATTATTCTCATCCATCGTTTTGGCAATCGTATTCCACTTGGTTTTCAATTCATTGATGTTTTTGACGACACTGCCATTCACCTTCAGCTTTCTCTTCATAATAGCCCAAACTCTCTTTATCGGTCTGAGCTGGGGACAGTTTGGTGGGTTGATTTCTTTCGGTATAAAGGGTGATACGGTCAAAATTTGGTCAAGGGAAAACGCGTGTAAATCGGTGAAATCGTTTATTTAAAAAATCAAATTAAATTTCTTTTTCAAGTTCAATTAGTATAAAATTCAGGAAAAAATATTCAGTTAGGCTTCCGCTTTTCCAAATCCGAATTGCCGGGCCTTACGCTTGACCCCTGCCATCAGATTTTGTACAGCCACCTTGTCCACCTTCTTCGCCGCAGAAAGCCAGTTTGCCTTGAACTGCTGCTCGTCCTTAGCAGTTTTTTTGGTCTTCTTTAGGTTCCGCTTGACAATAGCCCAGTATTTCTCAATTGGGCGGAGCTCTGGCGTGTTGGGAGGGTTCTTGTCCTTGGGAACCACCTGCACGTTGTTGGCGGCGTACCACTCCATGGCCTTTTTACCGTAATGGCAAGATGCCAAATCCGGCCAAAACAGTACGGAACAACCGTGTTTCTTCAGGAAAGGCAGCAGACGTTTATTCAAACACTCTTTCACGTAAATTTCTTGGTTGACAGTCCCGGAAGCTATGAAAATGCTGCTTTTCAAGCCACAGGTACAGATGGCTTGCCAAACCAGATATTTCTTTGCGAACTTTGACAGTTTCGTGTGCTTGAAAATATCTGCTACCTTTCCCCTTCCTTTTGCCGTATAAAACTCCTGTCCCGGAAGCTGCTTGTAGTCGGCTTTGACGTAGGTTTCGTCGTCCATTACCACGCAGTCAAACTTCGTCAGCATCGTCGTGTACAGCCTCCGGATCGCGCTTTGGCCGTCGTATTTTGTTTATCATCGCGATTTGGAGTCACTACCTTCTTGTAAGTCGATAGTCCGGCTCGTTTTTTGGCTCGATGCACGGTTGTAGACGATACACCCAGCTTATTTGCGGCATCTCGGAGAGATAGGTTAGGGTTTCGCTTGAAACTACCGGCAACTCTCTTTGTCGTCTCAGCGGCTTCCGGTTTTCGATTTCCCCCCGATCCAGACTTCCTGGCTGTCGACAAACGTTCCCCAAACACTTTAATTACATTTGTAACGGTTGATTTGGCAACTTTTAGCGATTTTGCCAACTTTGCGTGCGAGTAGCTCTGATTTTCGCGATGCGCGAGCAAAATTTTGATACGCTGCTCTTCTTGCTTGGACGGCATTTTGACAACTGAAGAGTGAATTCCAAAATCAAAATAGGAGCAACATTCTACACACACACACCTTCAAAATGAGGGGTGTTCAGGTTTTTTAAATGCAAAATTGAAAGAAATACGTCAAGTTGATATTGACCAAATTTTGACCGTATCGCCCTTTATTCTGATTTTGAAAGAGTGTTATACTGAATTATTATAAGAGTTTGCTCATTGTATCCGCATGACACCTACCTAATTCGTAAATCTTGGCCGATCCTAAATTTTGCACAATTTCTGTTCGATAAATACCAAATATTTCTGAAAATCATGTTTCGGTATAGCAAATAACTCAGGGTCGTTTAATGTTTATTTGCCTTTTGCAATCGCAGCCGCTGGTTGCTGGCATGTTTTGATTTCCCTATTATAGACATAATTTTATTATAACAAGTTGTTCAATGGTGGTAATGTTCTCTTCAAAATCCAATCTAAGTGCTTGAAAAGTGTTTCTCTTCGTTTTAGTGCGTTGGATAGAGTCGCTACCTTGCAATAGGAATCAAAGAGTTTTGAGAAAGTGTTTGAAAGAGAAAGTGAAAATGTCGCAGAATATGGACTGCAAGGTATCAGAGCAGCAATCGGAGCGAAGACTCATCTTTAAGCTATTTTTAATAATAGCATTAGTTTAAAGTCGACCTTCAAATATTTGGAGAAATTAGTAAGGGGTTTATTGAATTCCTGCAAAAAAAATTATCGTTTAAATTGATGAATAATTCACTTCAATGATTTTTACACAGTAACCCATTCTTCAAAGAAACCTTGTATGCACTTGTATATGAAATTCATATTTCGAACAGGTTCTCAACATATCTTTCATGCCATAAATATCAGGACCGTAGCAAATATGAAGCCGTGTCCGTATCATCATTCAAACTACACGGCCCTTTTCAGAGCTACCAAATGCTTTCTGAAGAGTTTGCAGCAGAAGTTTTCGCACCTACTTACTTTCTAATGCTGGTCTACGAACACACGCACTATTTTGACCTAGACTACGTCAATTGGCTAGGGTAGAGGTAAAAAAATGAAAATTTGAAAAATAGCCGAAAATAACTTTATCGTTTCTCGATAGATTTTGAGATTGTTGCTTGAATCAGTTGGAACTGTCAAGTCAATGTTCAAAAATATCATTAATAATTGACTTTGAATTCCCATGCACACTTGGCCAGAATGAAAAATTAGCAGGAATAAATTATTTTCACTATGAAGATGCAACTTTAGAACAAAACTGTCTTCGGCAAAGTTGCAGTTTATAATTAGGGCTTTAGTTTGACGTCAGTTAGGGTGGTCCTTGAATATATTGAAATAAAAATTCTATCTTTCACATTTCTTGACATAAAGCAATACAATGCTCAACAAAGTTGTTTATTATTGAATTTAAAGCAACTTTGCTGCAATAATCATAGTCTTAAGTCTTTTTTGTCAAAAGTTATGATCATTTTTACGCTTAAGAGTAGGGTGGCCCTGAAAAAAATATAGTATTTTTCGCCTAACTTTTTCATTTCAAGTTTTATGAAAACGGTGTCTTGAGCAAATTTTTAGAACTTGCTTAAATACACACTTTGATGAAAAAAGAACGTAATTTCATAAATTCCTTCAAAAGATATCGCAATTTTAGTCTAAAAATTACGATTTTTTCAAATCAAATTATTTTTTAAAGGGGGAAAAACGGGGATACAAATACGATTGCATATGAATGGTAAAGATAAGAGGTCTCTTTTGTATATAAATACTCAGGTGAATTTAGAAGAATTTTGGGTTAAATGGTACTATGAATGTATGTCCTTTTTAAAATAAAATTCTCGTTTTTTTCTTAAATGTTGATGGCAACGACGAATAAATCACCATATATAAATAAAAAACTAATATATGCATTGTTTTCAATTTAAATCGATGAATTTGCTTATTTTGCTTATTTTTGTTTTGATAAAATTTGTAGTTAAAGTGGTCTTCCAACATATAGAGATGTTAAAGATGTCTTTCGTGATATATCAGTAATATATCATGTTTGTCAATAAAAGATATTCGATGCTGTTGTTTGCAACGTTTGTTTTTTAAATATCAAGTTTGATTAATCATTTAGAAGTAGTTACATTAGACTTTTGATTAGTGCATGTGCTTTTTCCGGCAAATTGATTTCTCTTGTTTTGCCAATTTTTTTTTGTAATCATTGAAATGACTGGATCAGATGTGATCAGCAGTCGCTTAAATACATCCTCTAAATTGGCTTCACGACTGAACTGTCTTGCATGATGCTCCCGAAAATTTCGTATACATTTGTTTCTAGTCTCTTGCGCTTACTCGCTTAGCATACCGATTGGCAAAATGGCATGTTCAATCACATCACCACCATGAACCAACAGTTTATGCACTGTTGGTGTCATGGCGTACCAGCTGTATAGCTTATTGTAAAGCTCACGCGTTTCTTTCGCATACGTTTGGAAAGCTTCTACGCTAATATCAGCCCGACTGTTGATGGTACTCAAAATTATATGAAAGTGCTCTAATAATTCTTCATCCAAGCCTGTAATATTGGAAACTGTTTTCCAATTTGCAAAAAATTTCCAGGCCGTATTCCCATGGTTTGAGTTACCACCAGATGGTAATGGTTAACTTATAAGGAGTCCAAGTTGCCTTCGGAACTTAGTTTTGTTTTTCACTTCACGCTCTTTAAGTGCAACGTTTGCTTTACTGACTCTCCAGCAAGGTTTCTCCATTGCCAATCGGTTTGCTATTTTTAAAAACATGTCCATGTTTCTAATGTAGGCGTGCAGCGGAGAAAGTCCGTATTTCAACTTATCGGGATCAATTGGCTTATTTTCATCGCTGTGCGCGTTAAGCTTCATTCCTAGGTTTGTGTAAAATGATATAAAAATAAAGAAATGCTAATAAAAATTAAAGACCAAGCTGATTTTCCGCAAATGTAACACGCTTGAGAATTAGTCATTGTAACGTCGTTGACAACTTTAGTATCGATCATACAAAAAAATCATATCAACTTTAACGAATACTTTGTTGTCTTCTGATTTGCATTCCATAGGTTTCAAAGCATTAATTTGCTGTTCTACTTTTTCAGCTTCACTTCTAGTCAAATCAGCCGCTTCTTTCTGAAAAATCAGTTTAATTGGTCGACAAAGGGAGATTGATGAAGGTAGATTGTTATTCCAATTGATTTCCTTGACCCCTGAATTTGTTTTGTGGATGGTCAATCGAAGAAGGACCATCGACAATGCGAAGATATGGGAGTCACTGTATTCTCCAATAGCACCTTCCTCAGTATCATCCTTATGAACAAATGGTTGCTTATAACGAGCATGATTCGAACTTCCATCGCATCCCCATTTCACCATCAAGTGAATGTCATCATTTGATGAATAATAAATCTTAGAGTTTAGGCCCAAGCTTTCCCACAGCCGCTGAATAGTGTGAACAACCATGTTCTGTATTGAAACCTGAGCAACAGACTGTTGGATATGGATGCCTGTAAACAATCAATTATGTATTACTACACTATTATCCAAATGAAAGGAATATTACCATTGGGATAACAATTCGATTTGGCATCTCTCACATGATTATACGCTGGATACATTTTAATGCCTTTATGTAATGACATCATGCGAATGTTTGTGTATTGTGCCTTGGAAAATCCGTTCTGGCATAGAAAAGCAAGTGCTGTATCCATATTCTTTATGGCAGTTGGATCTGATGCAATATTCTCAAATAATTTCCCTGCCTTTCGAAAACCTTCAGAATAAAGGCTGGAACCAGCAGCCAAGCCCAGTTCTTGTGGAGAATATTCCTGTGTCAGATTGCGTATTTTAACTTTCTTTGCTTTTCTTCCGGAATCCAAAAACGATTTCGAAGGACGTCCTACCCTGTTTTTAGGAGTCAACGATGACTTGATTTTGAATGAGGACAGAGATAACCATAATTTATTTTTCGAGAGAAATCGCTCTTCCATATAGTTACTGCTGCTCCAACGCTTTTTAAATTCGAACCGTAGTTAACATTGAATCTTTGCTTATTTGATCAACCGTATACTTGTTAACTATGTAGTGAAAGATCTCCGAGCTACTTTTCCCAGAAAAGAAAAGCTGAACTAAATCACCATTTTTCACATCTAAAACAGATTCTCGTTAAACAAAAAACAAACAAAGCCTCGATTCAAATAACCTCTTTCCATTTTTGCGAATTGCGGTGGTAGAACTTCAAAACTATAACACAAAAAATTCAAGCCGTGGCGAAATTCATTAATAAGATTTAAATTCAATACAATAAAACACTAGGAAATGACTGGTCACCCGCAGACAATCCGGTAACAATTTGACAGCTCTAGAGTAAAGTCAATGTACCTCGATAGTCGTGGCTCACTAGTCTCTGAAACCTTCAGCACAATGAAAAACCACTGAAGCAAAGAAAAAATATCGCTTTACTAAGGGTGCACTGAGAAAAATGATTGGGAAACGCAAATATATTCTAGTTTTATTTAACAAGAACTTCACGTTGAATTGGGCACAAACATCATATTATTTTTTAAAAAAATTTTTTTTTCCCCCCCCCCCCCCAACCCCCTCCCCAAACAAAAAAAAAAAAAAAAAAAAACCCAGCACCACCCCCACCAACAACAAAGAAAAATAAAAAAAATTACCCCCCCCCCCAGGGGGCGTTTTTTTTTTCTCCCAAAAAATTCCCCCCCTTTCCCCGGGGGATTTTCCCCCCCCCCATCAAACCCCCCCTAAAAAAAAAAAAACCCCCGCCCTTTTTTTTTACAACTGGCCTTTAGTTTGATTTAACTACCTACGGTGGTTAAAAGAAACTTAAATTTTGAGTTATTGTTACGGGAATTAAGCAGTTAAGTTCAACTGACATCCGTTTGAATTTACCATTATGTTGGTTCCAAGCACACGCAAACATAAACGCATACACGTTGATGCGCTTTATACCTGATGTTTTTGAGAACATCATTCCAACCTCGAAGATTTTTCTAACCCTTAAACGTGCATGGCGTAGAAAAAAAATACTTTTTTTTTTAATGTTGAAAAGTAGTTCAGTAGTACAATTTATAATTTTGGTACATTTTTCGCATATATGTTTATTATGAAATTTAATGAATTGCAAATATTAGTTTCTTTTTATATATATATGGTGATTTATTCATCGTTGCCATCAACATTTAAGAAAAAAACGAGAATTTTATTTTAAAAAGGACATACATTCATAGTATCATTTAACCGAAAATTCTTCTAAATTCACCTGAGTATTTATATACAAAAGAGACCTCTTATCTTTACCATTCATATGCAATCGTATTTGTATTCCCGTTTTTCCCCCTTTAAAAAATAATTCGATTTGAAAAAATCGTAATTTTTAGACTAAAATTGCGATATCTTTTGAAGGAATTTATAAAATTACGTTCTTTTTTCATCAAAGTATGTATTTAAGCAAGTTCTAAAAAATTGCTCAAGACACCGTTTTCATAAAACTTGAAGTGAAAAAGTTAGGCGAAAAATACTATTTTTTTTCAGGGCCACCCTACTCTTAAGCGTAAAAATGATCATAACTTTTGACACAAAAGCCCTACGACTATGATTATTGCAGCAAAGTTGCTTTAAATTCAATAATAAACAACTTTGTTGAGCATTGTATTGCTTTATGTCAAGAAATGTGAAAGATAGAATTTTTATTTCGATATATTCAAGGACCACCCTAACTGAAACTGACGTCAAACTAAAGCCCTAATTATAACCTGCAACTTTGCCGAAGACATTTTTGTTCTAAAGTTGCATCTTCATAGTGAAAATAATTTATTCCTGCTTATTTTTCATTCTGGCCCAGTGTGCATTGTCAGATAGCCAGTGACCGGGCTGTTGTAGAACCCTTTGGTCCAAAGTACATATAGTAGCCTGCAACTTGGCAACACATTCTTGCGCTCTTCTGTACTAGAATCTTTGTTTTTGTTTTGATTCGCTGGGTTATTTTGACAGAATATTTGACGGTGTGTCCGAGTGAGTTACGTTATTACCCCTCTACGTTACCAGTCCCTGGTCATACCATCGCCAATACTTCCAGACACTACTTTAGTCGACTTACTTAGTGTCAAGAATGTATACTTTGGACCAAGGGGTTCCACAACAGTGAACCAATTTCAAATCGCTAGTTTCATATTGATTGTTGTCGATATTGCCCATCTACAGAACGATATCCAACCATGGCTTTGTTCTTACGATTTCAACCTTAAAGGCTAGTATGCAGCTCAAACGTAATGTGCATTAGGATAGGACAAGTAATGGTCAAGAAATGCTTTTGCTGTCAGAATTACTAACCTTGTATGCAGCTGAAAAGGAGAGCAAACTACGGACCGTTTCAAAACGTTAGTAACGCCTGCCCGTGTAATCTAAATGGGGCTGTCACTTTTCCTTGCGGAACAAATGGAGGAATACAGGTAATGCTAAAATGAGGTTAAAGTCGTAGATGGCGCTTGTTAAAAATGTTTTTTGAGCTGTTTAAGCAAAGTAATTGGTGTTAAATACATAAGACGATACTGGCGATACTGACCAATTCCATACAGTTTGAAAAATAGCTAGAAAGTTATTATCAATATCAGTTTTAGAAACTAAGATGTTTAACCTCACTTTAGCTTTACTTGGATTCCTCAATATTCCGTTCGATTATTCCGCAAGGAAAACTGACATTTCACCCATACTGGAGCAGTTTTCAAAATTACTTCGGTAGAAATGGCAAAAATTACTTCAGGTCCTTACTTGACAAGTAAAGACCTGAAGTAATTTTTACTATTATTCCGAAAGGAAAAGTGACAGCCCCATTTAGATTACATGCTTAGGCGTTACTAACGTTACGAAGTTTGCCCTCCTTTTCAGCTTCATACAAGGTAAGTAATTCCGACAGTAAAAAGCATTTCTTGACCATTACTTGTCCTATCCTAATGCACATTACTTTTGAGCTGCATTAAGGCTGGTATGCAGCTCAAAAGTAATGTGTATTAGGATAGTACAAGTAATGGTCAAGAAATGCTTCTACTGTCGCAATTACTTACCTTGTATGCAGCTGAAAAGAAGGGCAAACTTCGTCACGTTAGTAACGCCTGTCCGTATAATCTAAATAGGGCTGTCACTTTTCCTTGCGGAATAATATTCCGTTCGATTATTCCGCAAGAAAAACTGACATTTCACTCATACTGAAGCAGTCAAAGTTACTTCGGTAAAAAATGGCAAAAATTACTTCAGGTTTTTCTTGTCAGCTCCATACTAGGCTTTAGATCAGACAAACAAAGGAATTCGTAAATCGCTTGCATGTAGGGTAGATCACGCATTCCCAATACATCTCTTACCTCGCAGAAGGGTTGTCTACCTCGGAACACTAGGGTATCCAATAGTCGTGCTCTGGAGGCATCATTATCCGGGCAATGCCAAACTGCGTGAGCGATGTCATCATAAACGGTTCCGCACCTATATAAATTGCTATCGACGAGGCTAATTCTGTAGAGATGTGCGTCTAGCGAGTAGTGGTTGGACATAAGTCTTGAAATCACACGAATGAAACCCCGACTTACATCCAGACCTTTTAACAACGATCTCGTCGAAACATTTGGAATCATGGAACGTAACCACCGCCCAAGAGAATTACTTGTCCAATCGTTTTGCCAACTTTGAAGAGAACTCTGACGTACTAATGGGCAAAATTCATCATCTGAAATTCTTCATTCAATAATCGCGCCTTCTCGTGCGCCCACCTTTTCTAGAGAGTCCGCCTTCTCATTGCCTGGAATTGAGCAATGTCTGCTCCCTTATTTTTGAAAGAAAGTAAGATGAGTGCTTCACTGTTTTCATCGACCAGAGGGCCCCAATAGAACTGAGACTATCCGAAAAGATGAAATAGTGGTCTATGGGTGAGGAGGGGGCTTACTATATATTTTCGGAGAGTTAAATTGTACATTCTTGACGTGTTTGAATACAATATAAAGATAAAAAAATAATTATGCTGGTATAATTCGGTATCAAATTAACAGTTTTATTAACTTGGAAAGAGTGTATGATACTTTAAATAAAAACTTAAAATTACATCAACAGTTTGAAATACATTTACACAGGATGGTGAACACACATAACACAATTGGGCAAAGTACATCTTGGGGCCAAATTTGGCGCAATATGTCCCATTGGTAACGGAATTGACATTGGAAGCAACCATTTTGGGTAAGCTATTAGGGACGCATAGCTTGGTGGGCTGGGTGGTGTTATTGGAATCTAAGAAACAGACAAATGAAAAACATAATTAATTCATATCGAACATAATATTCCAATGGTCTTTATTAACCTGATGATGAGCAACAAATGAAGAGGCTGAGGATGCAGGAGGTTTAAATGCGCTGGTTGGTGGACTCTTACTGCACTGTTCGATGGCTTTGAGCAAATCCGAATCACAACGCTTGAGAATCAACTCAAGCACCGATCGCTTTCGATGTGGGAATAGTTGAGATAACATATCCAGTGCATTTTGTGACACTGGCATATTGTTGTTTCCATCTGAAGAGATAATAATCTGTTAGTGATGGAGGGGGAAAATAGATAGGGCTGATCATTTTTGGTCAACGATTTTAGCCGTGACTCGAAAAATCTTACTTGTAGGCTTACAGCTCTCCGTTGTATCAGTTTCTTTTTCACTGCCTGCAGGAGATGTTGAAGATGAAATGTCCATTGATGACGGTGACCCAAGTTGCGGAGAAGCACATGGTTCTGTGACCGTCATGCCGTAGATTTTCCCTGGTGGAAGAGTCTCAAGTTGGGTTCCCATTTCTGTTGACGCTAATCGCAAAGCAATGGCATCTTCGACGGCTTGTTGTCTTTTGAGGGCAACCTGAAAATGTGAAGACAGTTTATATGTGTTATGAATAAATAAGAGGATGAACGGGATTTTCCAACTCCGACCCGGTATTGGTGATTAAAACTTCTAGTAATTCAATTTTTATCAATTTTAATCAATGGTGTACTATATTGTACTTTTTTTTTAACCATTTCTCAAATAAAGTATTGAAACTCGTCAATTGTTCATCCCTTGAACGTCTATGAAGGTTCCCCCCCGACGGTTTGAGTAAATGTTCTATGCTATGCTATGCTATGCTATGCTAATTTGAAAATGTGAAGAGGCAGACATTTTACATCTTTTGTCATATACAGTCATTTTAAGTTTCATTCATAAACCACTGAGAAAAAAGAAGAATAAATTAATAATCATATAATTGTGTTAAGTTAAAAGAAGAGCATTGACAAAAAAAGTGCCTCTAACTTTCCTAACGAAGATTAATCCAACGCGTTATCAAGGCGTTCAGTAATTTATGTGTACTCCTTTCGCCTTTAGTACCATTAGCAGACATTTCGGCATAATCTCTAATAGGTTTTGCAGGTGCTGCTTTTTCAAGGGCTTCGAAATAGTTTTTTTTTTGTTGTAATTCCGGTTTTATCAACGATACCTCGAGATTTTCTCGCAGAACGTTGATGTAGGAGTCTGCAGTCATAATTCCATCGATTTTCACAAGAGCCCACTCCAGCGCAAGCAAAACACCTGTTCCCGAAAGTCAGAACAAACACCGTTCTTTGTAGATGCAGACTTAGCAGCTTCAAGATTTTCAGTGTTCTTTCACTTCAGTTGTCGGTCTGCAAACGTGTCAGTTTTACTAGGCTACTTCAGTTCTAAACTGTTCGTACTGTTTCCCACCTTCTGCATGGAATTTAGAAGGGCGACTGTAATTCACTTTCCTGGCTGCGCTCAGATGTCCGGAGGTATAGACAGTTCGTGTCACATAGAATCTCTGTAATATTGGACATAATCACAGTAGATGATTGGCGTTGAGTACCTACCTGGTTCAACGTTGCCGACGATGTAACCAAATGGGGGAAAGGTCCTCAGATTGATGGAAATAGCCGCTAGTTCCATGCACCGGTTTTTTTTTGTACCAGCCTCCGGATGTATGGCCTCATCAAGAATTACCTTTTGTCAGTACGCTCGAAGAAATACGCCCTGTACATGTCCACCGGGGAACATCTAAGTGTCAACTAGTAGAATTCGGCCGGTTCTCCAAATGGGAAAGGCTCTTACGAAAAGTTGCTTATGTCCATAAGTTCATCGACATACTTCTTCATCGAGTCAACGATCATTCATCTGCGAGGAAAGTGGGGTTGAGTCAGAACGAGTTGGTGCAGGTGGAGATAACTATCTGGAAGCAAATTCAGATTGAAGAGTACGTATCGGAGATCACCGTGATGAGCAGCAATCAGCAACTTCCAGCAACACGACGCAAGCAACTAGATCGTAACAGTAAACTTCGTCAACTATCACCATGTTTCGACGAGGAGGGAGTAATCCGCATGGAGTCTCCGACGGCCAGTGCACTTCATTTCGAAAATGACTTCAGATATCCGGTTATTCTTCCCAAAGATCACTACGGCACAATACTTTTAATTGACTGGTATCATCAACAGTATCAACACCACAGTCATGAAACGGTTATCAAAGAAAGCAGAGGTGTCGCGTGTCACGATTAAGAGAGACTTTAAAAAGGGTTAGGAAACTCTGAATGTGGTGTAAAGTTTACATGGCTAACTCAAAGATTCCAAGAATGGGTTCGTTACCAATTGCAAGGATTAATCCACATATGCGTGCATTTACTTACACTGGGATCGATTATTTTGGACTGGTGCTTATCAAACAAGGCCGCAGTGATGTGAAACGATGGGTTGCTTTGTTTTTCACTTACTTGCGATTCACCTGGAGTCAGTCGCAAGTTTTTCAACTGAGTCCTGCAAAATGGCAATAAGGAGATTTGTCGCACGGAGGAGAGCGCCACGAGAAATCTACAACAACAACGGCACGAATTTCTTAGGAGCAAGCCGTGAATTGGCAGCAACACAGAAACATTAATCAACATTTTGCCGGGACATTCACCAATACAGTGACCCAGTGGCGTCTTAATCCTCCATCCGCTCCGCATATGGGTGGGGTTTGGGAACGCATGGTTCGGTCCTCTTAGCAACGAATGGAAACAAAAGATTGTGACGCGCAGTGTCCACGAGAGAGTGGAAGGTTAGGGTTAGAGTGTTTTTTTTATGTTTAGGTTGGCAGCATAATTAATCATCAATTAAAAGAAAGATTTGAGCAATAAAAAATAAAAAAGTGCCACTAAATAATTATGGCCTGTGCCAACAAATAATGTGTGATCAGCATTAAAAATTTAGAAATTTTTTTTAATTTTAATTTGTTGTTTATTACAGTCAACAGGTAAAATATTTGCCCCAATGACCGGCATCTTAAAACTAAAATCACAAAACTACAAAATTGCTCAAACTAACAAAAAATACGTATAAAACTACACTTGTTTGTTTCCCTATGTACATTAAAATCAAATACAAAGTAACAACTATTAAAAAGACGACTCATGCTGCGCATTGGCTCATGGAGACCATAGTTGGTTCTTGCCGCGGAAAGGCTCAGGAATGAATGTGCGCGTAGATTACGGCCAACATGCTAAGCAGTCTAGAACAATCAATGTTCCCTTGCAGGAGATCGCCAATAAAACAGGCTTTTGTCACGTTACGCCTTCCATCAAGTGGATGAAGGTTGATGAGCTGGCACCGACTGCTATAGCTGGGCAGATTTAACGGGTCTCTCCACCTGATATGACGTAGGGCAAATCGAATGAATTTCCGCTGGATGGCCTCGACACGCTGGATTTCATTCTGGTAATAGGGAGACCAGACAACAGAACAATATTCCAGAATTGGGCGAACGATTGCGCAGTAAAGCGATTTCAAGCAGTAAACATCCTTAAATTTTTTGGCAAAACGGAACAGGAAGCCTAACTGCGATGACGCCTTAGACACGACGTATGATACGTGGTCTTTGAAGGTCACCTTGGAATCGATGAAAATCCCCAAGTCCTTAACTGTCGTTACGCGCTCCAGCTCAACTCCTGCCAAAACATAACCGAATTGGAAGATTTCACGTTTACGGCCAAATGAAATCACTGAGCACTTGGACACATTCAATGTCATCCGATTGATGCGACACCATTCAGCGAACGCCCCCAGCTGTTGTTGCAGAAAAACGGCGTCTAGTGGATGCTTTATAGCGTAGAACAGCTTCAAATCATCGGCGTATGAGAGTTTTAGGCATTTGAGGATGAGATTGACATCGTTCATGTAGAGCAGGAACAAAAACGGCCCAAGGTGGCTACCTTGAGGCACGCCGGACAAAACTTTAAATGGTGACGAAACGTGATCACCGATTCTGACGGACATACTACGATCGGTTAGGTAGGATCGCAGCCAAATAAGCAAGTTGTTGCTCATGCCTAACTTATCAAACTTGGCTATTGCTATCTGGTGGTTCATTTTATCGAACGCAGCGGAGAGATCCGTGTAAATAGCATCTACTTGATTACCGTTTTCAAGTTGCTTGACCAAGAAAGAGGTGAAACACGTCAAATTAGTGGATGTCGAACGTTTCGGAATAAATCCATGCTGATCCGGCGAAATATAGTGCGCGTAGCTCTGCACTAGCTTCCGAAGAATTATCATCTCAAACAACTTGGATATTGCACTTAATGCAACTATGCCCCGGTAATTTCTTAAACACTGGGAAAACATATGACTGTTTCCAACAGTTCGGAAATATACCAGTGGACAAAGAAAGATTGAATAACTTTGCTAACGGAGACGCAAGAAAATCCACGCACTGTTTCAATACAAGCGATGGAATGCCATCCGGACCACATCCCGTTGAGGACTTCAATTCCTTGCCAGCTGCAATAACCATGTCATTGGTGATGGCATAATGCATTCCGGCGGCAGCAAGACGGGGCACATTACTGGTGGCGAGCGCGATGTCCTGCGGGTCGAGCAGCTCGTCGGAGAAAACGTTGCTGAATTGGGAACGGAAAATATCGGCTATACCGGCGATGCAATCAGCTTCGATCAAACCATCCGTCATCGTGGAGGGCAAACCGACTTCCTTCCGCTGATCATTGACGTGACGCCAAAAGCTTTTGGGGTTATACTTAAGGCTTTTTTGTAGACGGTCTTGATAAGCCTTATAGAGATAATCGTTCAATTGCTTGTACTCAGCATTCGCTTCCACGTAACACAATTTTGTAAAATCCGTGCGATATTTGCTGTGTCGTCTCAGAGCTGCCTGCTTCACTCTTTTGAGGCGCTTGAGAGCGGAATTTGACCAAGCTGGTTTAGTTGATTCAAGTTTCATCCTCACTGGAACATACTGATCAATGGCATACAGCAGCACACCAGACATTGTCGATGCAGCGAGGTTGACGTCAGAAACATCGAGAATCTCGTCCCAGTCAACAAGTCCCAAGAAATCGTTCATTCCGCTGAAATCAGCCTTACTGAAATCGTAGAAAACACTTTTAGAGGAATCACGGAAGCGACACAATGGATTTACCGCAAGTTTCAAAATTAATGGTGGATGATGCCGACAGATTTTAACTAGCGGTGCAGGTGCTTCAATAACTGTGCAATCCTCACACAAATCGTCACTAACAAAGCACAGATCAAGCATGCGATTATTCTCGTTTTTAACGCCAGTCAGCTGCCTGAGTTGAGCGGTACTATACGCATCAAGCAGTTCTCGTGATGTCATGCCAATCGTAGATCGAGAAACGATAGGAAAGTAGTGCCCAAGAGAATTTTGCTGCCAAGAAATCGTGCTTAAGTTGAAATCGCCGAGAATGATCACCTTGTCCCTTGGATTCAACTGCGAAACGACCCAGTTCAGCGAGTCAAGATGCTTTTCTATCAGAATTGCGTCATTCACTCGGTCGGGAGGAAAGTATATCACGCAAATGTAGAGCGAATCTGAATCTGGAATGAACAGCTAGCAGAACACCGCCGCCGATACTCTTGTTGCTGTTAGAAGGTGACCGATCTTGTCGATAAACGTTGTAGGAATCGTCAAAGAGTTGGTTCGTCGTAGTATTCCCGTTAAGCCAGGTCTCGGTGAGAGCGTAAATGTCGTAGCAACCATCACTAAGGGCCAATTGATAATCGGCAAGAGAACTGTTGATCCCACCAACATTTTGGTAGTACACCAGGACACTCGAAGTAGCAGCTGCAGCTTGTCTTGGTCCTCGGGGGGCAATCGCATGAATTGCAGTTCCCGGCGTAACGGTTCCTCTCGTTATCTCAGATGGATGAGCGCCCGATTGATCAGCCGCAGACCGAGGCTGGTGGTTGTGGCTAGAATGAGTTGTTTCGATCAGACTCTGGACATTCGTAGGAATAAAGGAATACTCGCCGGGTAGAGGTTGCTGGAAGACCCTCTCACCGCATTCGACAACAGGACCAGGACGACTATGTGGGACGACGGCAGCATGTGGCAGGACTGGGTCGAAGGGCTCGAGTAGATGGATAAGACGCGCAAGAGAGCTTTGCTGAATATACGCAGCTAGTCACCAACAGATGGCGCTGATATTTATGTAAACGGCGATGACGTCAGATAGCGAGAGATTAATACAGCTTTCACATAAACACAGCGTCACATACGAAACAATTGCTGCACAATATTCACTTTGGGAGAACAGATACCACTCGGTAATGAAAACAACAAAGAGAGGGAACAAAACCAATTCGAAAAACACACACTCTTGGATTTGTTTTTACTCGCGGCAAAAGAAATTTCGGTTCAAAACAAGGGAGGTAAATAACACAACAATCTTAATCAGCAGTGTTGCCAATTGAGCAATAAAAGATGAGAAATGATCTTTGGATAATCTAATTGTGGCCGGTAAATCTGTCAAATAAAGCAATAGCTATTAGTATATGTGCAAATAAATATGGCTTTATTTCCGCCAAATGATATAATTTGAGCACTAAACTACTCGCATGTGTCTTGGAATTTTTATTTGATTTTCCCATAAAAATAGTAAAATGAGCAATAAATAACTGAATAACCACAATAAAAAAAACTCAAATGTCCTAGGTAGTAGATACAGTTACCCATCTTTAAATTCAAAAATAATTTGATATCGTGAAAACTTTCCCATGAAATATTCAACAACACCATTTGAAAACTAAATGGGTTCCAGAGAGCAGAAAATAAATCCAGGCAAAAAATTGGGAATGAGCCATAAAAAGTTGTGATGTGTTTTAGGACAAATAAAAAAAATCACATGGAAGAGGTAAAATGAGCAATGAATATTCAATAATGCGCAAAAGACAATGATATTTTTGCAAATGGACTTATGAACGTACACATTCCAAATAAGAGTTGTTGAGCTTCTACAATTGAAATTTTTATCAAATGATATGTTGAGTTTACCAATAACCATAAGACTGTCACTTGAATGGAAAAAATATTGTCGGTAAGGATGATCATTTAATGTGGTCACTACTTATAAATACGGTTGATTAATGTATCCATGCCAAGGGAAAGTACAAAAATAAACCTGTAATAATTTTGAAATGGTCATCAAACCATTATCAATGTTCAGGCGCACAAATCAAAACAGCAATCGGAAATAAAAAATATGAGCAATTTTATAATATAAAGCAGCTCTTAGAAAAAGACTACTCATTTGAATGGCTTACATTTTTCAAAGCAGATTAGTAATATATATATATATATATATATATATATATATATATATATATATATATATATATATATATATATATATATATATATATATATATATATATATATATATATATATATATATATATATATATATATATATATATATATATATATATATATATATATATATATATATATATATATATATATATATATATATATATATATATATATATGATTCAACGATACAACAATAAACTCTGTTTGATCCATTTAAAAACAATTTGATTATAAATACTTATCTATAGATCTTTCAAATACTTTTGCTATTGTTCAATTAGTTGTTAATTAATTAAAAAGTGTAAATAAGTGAATTGAAAAGTATAATTAAATGAATTTGAATACTGAGCTAAGTGAATTGAAATCAGAAAGATAAATTAGTTAGAGCAATCTTAGGTATTAAAGTGAAATATTGGTGTTTGAGTGCATTCGATTGGTTTTTTTTTTTTGTATAGCTTTTTTCTTATCATTTAATCTTACAATATGGCACTAAATCTAGCTTATTTAGTAGTTGAAAAACTAAAACAGCAATATAGCGACATTCGTGTAGATCATTTGAATGAGGATGAGTTGGATTTTGAGCTTGAAATTAGGGACATAGTGTTTAATAATAATGAGCCGATTTCAAGAAAACGAAGAGCTCTACGGGAAACGTTAAAGACCGAAAAATTAATAGATAATCCAAAGAAGACCCTTAAACAAGATCCTTCGTTGGACTTACAGCTTTGCATAGCTAAATTGAAGCAAATTGATGAGACGATTGGAGTTTCATCTAAGAGCGTCCCACCGAGATGTCAGTCAAGGTTGTTGCACTTAGGTAGTCGGTTGAGTCTTTTAGCAGAATACACTAGTGCAGAGGAGAGTGTCGAAGTCGGTAGGATGCAAGAAGCGGTTTTGTCTCGGCTGAATAGATATTTCTACGGAAAACGATCTGTTTTGGCAAATGAATTGGAAGATAATGAATTAATCAACTTGTTTAGCGACACGGGTAATCCGTTAGAAGAAGCTACGGCACCATTATCAGTCCTCACGGTTAGCCCACCAGTTTCGTCATCAGTTGGTAATGCAAGCAGAAACTTCCTACTAGGAGAGGACGATGAAATTATGGACTTTTTACTAAGGTTAGGCTTGTTAGACCCTGATAATCCAGAGGAAACACAAACCGGTGATGTAAAGAAGGCTTTATTAGAACTGGAGCATGAACTTTATTTGCTCCGAGGTTTAGGGATGTCCATTCGACTATACAGCGAAATCCAACTTCAACTCAGGCTCCGCAGGTCACAACCAGTGCAAACAATACAGTCACATGTTGTACCACAATTTATACGGGCACAATCCCAAGGCGATCGATTCCGACTGTAGTCAATACCGGCGTGTATCCTCCGCGATCGTTACCTCAGGTGTCTTCTTCGTATCCTAGGATCAGTTTCTCAACCAATTCCACTGCCAATGTCGACCATGACTTTGAGCCAACGTCCTTGCCGTATGTCCCCCAGTCTGCTCCGGTTAGTTCAGTGTATCCTCCGGTTACAATAACGCCTACGATGCCATGGGGTCAGTGGCCGAGTTATTATCCTGCGCAACCTTTCGGGCAGGGGTACCCAGTTCCTAATACCACCGCCGAACAGTATCTTCCGCCCATATGGAATCAGTATTCCGCTTCAGGGCAGTTGCCAGATGTACACCGGTTGATTAGCCGAGTGAACATTACACCCTCTTATCCGGGCCCCACTATTGCAGCACCAGGGCAAGCTCATGTTCCTCCACCAACTTGTTACCCAGCTCCAGCCGACTTTCCTCGTGGTAACTATGGTCATAAACCGTTACCGGTTTCCAAGTGGAAACTATAGAAATACGCTGGAACTGATCAAGGACTAAAGTTGAATGAAT
The DNA here is from genome assembly GCA_024533555.2 of Aedes koreicus. Taxonomy (NCBI): domain Eukaryota; kingdom Metazoa; phylum Arthropoda; class Insecta; order Diptera; family Culicidae; genus Aedes; species Aedes koreicus. Next base: position 27,344 of record JAHHFK020004597.1, on the reverse strand, counting down.
TTTTGGTACTAGTATCCCAGCTAGCCTTGTCAGAACGGACTTCCCAAGCTGAGTTATTTGATTCAGCATTTCATCTGTTCACTGGGCCAGCACTCAACTGGTACATGACAATGCGTTCCTCTGGACGATTGGCCAGCTGGACACATTTGGTCAGCGAGCTTCGAAGAACCTTCGCTCATCCGGAATTAGATTCATTGGTACGGACAAGGATTTATCAGAGACGTCAACAGAGGAACGAAACGTTTCAGGAGTATTATTACGACATGGAGAAAATGTTCAGGTCCATGATCGTACCCATGGGTGACGCAGAGCAACTGGATATTGTCAAGAGGAATATGCGGACAGACTACAAGAAAACGCTTCTTTGGAAGCCGATATTTAGTCTGCCGGAACTTTTGGAAGCGGGTCACGTTATTGATACGTCTAACTTTTCCTTGTATGCGAAAGTGTTTGGGGATGATAAGTCCGTCAATGCTGTTTCTGAATTTAAACCAGATAAAGGTGATTCCAAAAACACCAATAACCGTCCTTCTTTTAAACCTAGCCATCAGTGACCAAATAATTATAAACCAAAAGAGGAACATCCTAAGAAGAAGGATGAATCAGAGGGCAAGAAAAGCACCAGCGCCACATCATCAGGTCTCCCAAGACAACCCGATCCGAAGGAAGGTCCTTCTAAGCCGACGAGGACAATCGAAACGCTCATTGAGGCTCATCCACCTCCTCGTAGCAATGAATGCCTTTATTGCCGACAAACAAGCCATTCCTTGGATCAATGTAGGAATTACCGAAGATCGCTATGTCTGGTATGTGGTTTTAAAGGATTTGAAACCCACAATTGCCCCTATTGCCGAAAAAACGGCTTGCAGACAGTCCAAAACCGCGGGCCGTCGAACCCTTCCGCGTAAATTCGGTGCCGTTAGACTTCACACTTGCAGAATTTTGGGAACCTGTTCAGGAAGAGTTTTATACGGATGAAGAGTCGCAGGTTCTCAACATTTCACTTGTCGATACCCACGATAACAGACCCTACGCTAAAATCAAAATTTACGGCATACCGTCTAAAGGTTTATTGGATTCGGGTAGCCAGCTTACCCTAATCAGTGAAAACGTCTTTCGAAAATTTAATAATGCCAAACTAAAACCTTTAACCCGACCTATGGAGATTCGTTCGGCAAATGGATCAGAATTGGAAATTCTAGGACAGTTATCCATTCCTTTCAATTTCGCAGGACGTATCAAAATAATTGAAACGTTAGTGGTTAGCATATTGTTTGCAGATTGCATTCTTGGTATGGATTTCTGGCGAAAATTTCAAATCTGGCCGACCATTCAGGATTGCGCTACCGTAGAAACCGAGACTTCTCTTAGGATAGAGCCAGATCAAATCATGTTCAGTGATTCTGAACTCGCTCAGCTGGAAGAAGTCAAGAATTTATTTCAAGGAGCTTGTTCAGATAGGTTGACAATAACACCTTTGATCAAACACCGTATTGAAATAACTGACGAATGGAAAGGCAAGCCTCCTGTTCGTCAGTATCCCTACACACTCTCCCCAAAGGTGCAACAAAAAGTCGGATCAGAGTTAGAGCGGATGTTATCAATTGGTATAATCGAGAGAGCTCACTCTGATTGGTGTTCAAACGTAGTACCGGTTATAAAACCCTCTGGAAAGGTTCGCCTCTGTTTAGATGCTCGGAAAATTAATGAACGAACGGTTCGTGACGCATATCCCTTGCCCCATCCAGGCCGGATTCTCGGTCAACTACCCAGAGCGCAATACCTGAGTACGATTGACCTATCCGAAGTTTTTCTGCAAATTCCTTTGGAGGATAGTTCGAAGCGATACACTGCGTTCAGCGTTCAGGGCAAGGGAATGTTTCAGATCACGAGACTGCCGTTTGGGTTAGTGAATAGCCCGGCTACTTTGTCGCGATTAATGGACCGTGTCCTTGGTCATGGAGAACTAGAGCCGAACGTCTTCGTATACCTTGATGACATCGTCATCGTGTCGGAGACGTTCGAGCATCACATGCATCTCCTTCGTGAGGTAGCTAAGCGCTTAACACAGGCCAACCTATCCATCAATTTAGAAAAATCTAAATTTGGGGTGCATGAACTGTCATTCCTAGGATACCTCTTATCAACGGAGGGCCTTCGTCCCAATCCTGAAAAGGTCCGAGCAATAGTGGACTACGAAAGGCCAACAACGATTACCAAACTGCGTAGGTTCCTAGGAATGACCAACTACTATCGCCGATTCATTGACGACTTCAGCGGAATCACTTCAGCATTAACTAACCTCTTAAAATCCAAATCGAAGATCTTGGGGTGGAGTGTGGCCGCAGAAGAAAGTTTCAACCGAATAAAAGAAAAGCTCATTTCAGCCCCAATTCTCGCATGCCCCGATTTCTCCAAAGAATTCTCGATACAGACAGACGCCAGTGACGTGGCCGTCGCGGGGATTCTCACGCAGATTCAGGATGGTTTCGAAAGAGTGATAGCCTTTTATTCGCATAAGCTGACAACCCCACAAAAAAACTACCATGCGTGCAAAAAAGAAGCGCTAGCGGCTCTCCTGTCCATCGAAGCTTTCAGGGGCTATATCGAGGGCTCGCATTTTACCGTGATTACGGATTCCGCCGCCCTAACTCATTTTAACTGCGCCTTAACCCATTTTAACTGCAAAGTGGAAGACAGCTTCTCGGTGCAGTAGATGGTGCCTCCAGTTACAAAAATTCAACATGACCATTCGTCATCGGCGGAGAAAAGAAAACGTTGTAGCCAACGCGCTGTCCCGAAGTGTTGCTGTTGTTGTTGCTGCTGATCTATGTGCTGTTGCTGTAAGAAATAAAAAAAACTGTAAATGTTGAAGAAGCTACTCCATCCACTCCCGTAAGATCTACCGAACAAACCCCCAACCTAAACAACATTGAGTCAGCTCTGTCTTGGTACGAGCGTTTGCTCGAAACGGTTCCGGAGCAACGAGATGAGCATACAGATTTTCAGGTTCGTGAGGGTGTGTTGTTCAAGTATGTAGCTAACCCTCACGATGTACATGACGATCGATTTGACTGGAAAGTAGTTCCCGCTCCGATCGATCGAGTAGGAATTATCACAGAATGTCACGATGATTCAATGCACCCCGGAATCGATCGTACACTCAGCCGAATTCGGCTACGCTATTTTTGGCCGAGAATGGTAATGGACGTGCGGGATTATGTAAACCAATGTACAGTTTACAAGGAAACGAAGGCTCCTAACATAGCCCTAGCACCCTCGATGGGTGAACAAAGAATCACTACTCACCCATGGCAGATCATAGCGCTTGACTTTATAGGGCCTCTCCCCAGAAGCCGGAAACAAAATCAATTCATTTTGTCCGTCGTCGATTTGTTTAGCAAATGGATAATGCTAGTACCATTTCGAAAAATCGATAGCCAAACACTCACCAAAGCGCTGAAGGAACAATGGTTCTACCGAAATTCGGTCCCAGAAATTGTCATTACGGACAATGCTTCATGTTTTTTGTCCCGTGAATTTCGTTCGTTGTGTACACAGTTTGATGTTAGGCACTGGCTTAACTCTAAATACCACTTCCAGGCTAACCCTGTAGAGAGGGTAAATAGAACTGTGAACCCTGTAGAGAGGGTAAATAGAACTGTAGTGCTCAACACTTCAGTGCATTCGGCAACTGATTAAACACCGTTTTTTTCAACGCACGGATACGAAATGTTGATGAAGGGATCAGACCATGATATAGGCGATGAACACCCACTTACATCGGCAGACGATCGGAAAAACCGACAGGCTGAAATCCAAAAAGCTCATGAGGATGGCCGTAAACGGTATGATCTACGTCATCGAGCGTATGCAAAAGCTCTAGATGTAGGTCAATTGGTTTATAGGCGCAACATGAAGCCGTCAAGTGCCATCGAAAACTATAATGCCAAATATGGACCACAATACCTACCAGCTAGAGTGATACGGAAGATTGGTTCTTCATCGTATGAAATTGCGGATCTTGATGGAAAATCTTTGGGTATCTGGCCAGCCGTACATCTTAAACTCGGATAAGAGCCAACCCCCTTATTTAGCACAGACGATGATGGATCGTTGACCTGTGTACTTTCGATCTCTACTCTAACTCGACCTACATTCTGTCGCTCCAGGTCATTGCCCTCAATTTCGCCTTTCGCGGTCGTAGATGTTCTTCTTGGTAAATAAATATTCCCCTCCCAACAGCACATCGCCAGTAAGGAAACTGGACCGCGTTGAGGGTGATAAAAGTTTAACTCTATCCCCACAACTTTCTGCGGGAAAGATTGTCGAAGAAATTATGTTATCCTCCAACGGCTCGACTGGTTTGCTGTTCGCGTTCTTTTGTAGTTTGCTTATGCTTGTTTTGTGTGATTCCGTTTTGTTTTACCCCTTTCGTTCGAAAAATTTCGAAACCGTGCGTTCGCCTGTAAAATTTTGACAGGTGGTAAGATAGCTAACATCTCTTTGAAGAATGCTATAATGGTCAGGTGTGGCAACTTAGGGACCAACCGTTTTTATGGAAACAGCTTGGTCCTGAACTAAAACAGATGATTCATATTTCTTTCCACGAGAAAGATTATGCAAGTTATCACTGTATATAACCTCTAGGAAGGTTTTATCATGGAGGTAGGTTTCGCCTCTGTGATGTTTTAGAAGGTATACGTGGTCTTCTAACATAGGGAATCTATGAAGATGGCCCTAGTCTTCTAGTAATCAAAGTAGGATATATTATAGGTTACCGTAGAGTTAAGTTAGAGATGATGGAAGAAAGAATGTGCGTTGAATGAATGGTTTAAAAAGGGCATCCGATAGAATAAAAAAAAAAAATAAAAAAAAAAAAAAAATAAAAAAAAAAAAAAAAAAAAAAAAAAAAAAAAACAAAAAAAAAAAAAAAAAAAAAAAAAAAAAAAAAAAAAAAAAAAAAAAAAACAAAAAACAAAAAAAAAAAAAAAAAAACAAACAAAAAAAAAAAATATACAAAAAAAAAAAAAATTTATGAAAGAAATAAAAATAAAAAAAAAAAAAAAAAAAAAAAAAAAAAAAAAAAACAAAAAATTAAACTAATAAACAAAAAAATTGGCGGGCAAACTCCACTTTTAAAAAGAAAAAAAATTACCAAGTTAAACTAAGTTGGTAATTTTTTTTATATAGGAGGTGGGATGATTGTTACCAACGAATGGAAACAATAGTTTGACAGTGTAGAGTGTCCAAGAGAGTAGGTAAGGTTAGGGTTAGAGTGTTTTTTTTTTTTATGTTTAGGTTAGTTCTACATAGAAAGATTGTCATGTTGTTAATTTTTCTAGGCACAACTTAAACATGAATGGAAAACAAAAACAAAGATACAAATAAATTCCATGTAAATAGGTTAGTATTAACATAAATTTCTCTTGTAAATAGTCACCCAGCCCTTTGATAATTGTGTGTAAATCTTAGCATGTAGATCAAAAATATATATATACATATAAGATAAATAAATGTATATATTTTGTAAATAAAAACAAAAGACGGCAAAGATCGCATTAAATATTAAATATACTAAATAAAATGATGGACTAATCCACTAACCCCCCCAACTACGGCTCGCATCTCGAAAGATGTCTGTTTGTGGTTGGCCAAAATTGGCATTGCTGATTCCCGGAAAAGGTGAACCCGAGAGCTAGAGAGAGGAGTGAAAAGAGAGAAAGAGGGAGAGAGAGGTGTGGAAGAAAGAGAGAAGAGATGTGGAGCAGTCGGTCAGATGATGGAAACGAAAAAGGTGAACAAGGAGAAGGTTTATGGTCGCTGAAGTGATAAGACATAAAACACAAAATAGGAAAGAAATCGACAAGAAAAGGAGGAGGTTTTGGATCGCAGACGTGATCAGACTAGAGCGGAAGAAGAGTTATACAGAAGAAAAATCGTGTCAAGTAAAGAGAAGTCGAACGAAGAAAAGAAGGCTATAAGTGGAAAACCGACCACTGGCTGGATTAACGGCTGCAGCAGTGAAAAACATCGACCGATTGGAAATCGAGTACCCGGCGAGTCCCGTGCTGGTGGTTGACAAGCTACTACCATTCGCCAGCCACACTTCATGGGTGAGCTGTAGCCATCGTCTTGGAAGTGAGGTTCTGGTAAGGTCCGGTGGGTTCGCCCCCGCTTGCTAGTGACCAACATCCAATTGGCTTCAGCCCCGTCTGCGAGCACGTGGAACGTCGGGTGTAGTGCCGTGACTGGAAAGTCACTTGTGGAAACGGGTGACGCTGTAATCCACTGTCGGAATCCAGGATCCCATGAGGATGGAATCGGTAACCGGGGCGAGGCTACCGACGTAGCGGAGTAGTTCAGATCGACCGAATCAACCAGACCAGACCCCGAAGGTAACCTCAATATCTCTCTCTCTCTTCCTTCATCATCAGCATGCATGCGTCATCAGTTCCTGATCGGCCGCAATGAATCCCCCTCAATTAATCGATGTATCTGTTAAAATAAATATATATGCTTAAGACTAATTGTGTGCCATTTTTATAGCTGAAAGACCCTCTGGGTTCCTTCTGTCCGGTCCGCCTATCGCTCTCATTGTTGGTTTGGTACACGTGGGTCCTCCGAAGCAACTGTTGCGCCGACTCTGAGCTAAGAGTAAACCCTGAGCTAGCCCTAAATTACAGTCCGTCAAATGTGCATTGGCTTCACTTTCAACTGTACGTAAACCAAACGAGGAAACATTTCTCACGTTGTTGGCAGAGACTGAATCAATGGTGAATTCGAGACCCCTGACATATCTACCGATTGATTCTGAAAACCAACCAGCATAGACTTCAAACTGTTTTCTAATGCTGAGTACCAGTGGCGTAAATCAACCTGCTACCTACATGGTAGATGAAAGATCTGCGTGTACTACAAGCTGGAGTCTTTTGCAATGCCTGTTGGATCAATTGTGGCTCCGTTGGGTGAAAGAGTATTTGCCCGTCATTACTAAAAGATCCAAGTGGTTCATGGATTGCAAGCCTGTCGAGGCCGGTGATTTGGTTATGATTGTAGAAGACCATCAGCGAAACGGGTGGATTAGAGGAAGAGTTCTTCGAGTCATTCCTGGGCGCGATGGACGAGTCAGAAATGCGGTGGTGAAAACGGCGGCGATCAGTGGTAAAGCTGGCAGTCCTAGAGATCGATGGTAAAGCTCAAGAAAACTTCGAGCAATACAGGTCGGGGTTGTTCAGAACAGCAGCAACGAAGCAGATGGTCACCCTACCATTTCGCCCAGTCCATAATATTTTCGGTAGGACAACAACAGATTGGTGGTGGTACATCATTGTTATAGCTAGACAGTTAGCGGTTAGACAGAACAGTCTGACAGCTAAGATCTATTAGAATTTAAAACTTATTCTAAAACTATTTTTGGCCAGTCGACAGAGAAGAAACAGATTAAAACGGGCTAGAAATGTAAGTCTTTGTTCCTAAAAAAAACCTGAATTTATAATACTGAAATAACAAAATTAAATTACAGCTTAAAGCCACCTCTACCGTAACCGTGAGTTTCGCTGTGGGAATCCGAACCAATATGTGCCTCTCCAACAGCTAAGAACGCATGTCTTAGAAAGACTGCAGAAATAAATGACGCTGAACAAGTTTATGACTGAGCGACATCAGAAGGAGTAAAACAACAGTTAAAAAAGACTGGCAATTTATGTATACAAACGATGAAGACTATATAGACGGTGAAAAAATGTTACTGGAAAGGTTTAATAATCTTGTTCCAATTCCAGGGACACAAATATATCATGCGTTTATTCCAAAAGACGAAAAAAGCATTTATGTAATTTAATTCTCTGATGAATCAAAAAATCTAGAATATATTGTATACTTTTCTCTCGATAAAACAATGAAACAGAAATCTTCCAACAGTATGAATCCAACACGAAGTTCACGACATTAGAAATGATTGTAAAACTAGTAAATAAGTAGAAATTAAAAGAATAAAGTGTTATTTCCTTGATTAAGAAATAAATAAATAATAATAATAAAATTAACAACAAATCTCTAGTACTTTTTCAAACAGACGTATCTGATTTTGTAAACAAAGAGGGGAAGTAAGATTCAAACATAAATTTCTCAACTCTCAGCACCCTCACGGAAAGTAGCATCAACATCATGTTAAGGAAATGTTATTCCTTGTGTTGGTGGCCATAGGTGGCCATAATTTGCATGAAAGTGCTAAGAGTTTCAAGAATTTAATGTTTGAATCTTACTCCCCCTCTTTGTTTACAAAATGAGATACGTCTGTTTGAAAAAGTACTCGAGAAATATATGTTTATTTATTTTGACCATAGTCCTCCAGGCGTCGGACAAGGAGAAGTATAATCGCTATGAAGGAAACAAATTTGAACATAATATATAATTAAATTTGGATTGGATATAGGATTCCATGCCAATATGAGGGCACATGCTGGGGCTCCGGACGTGCTACGGTATGCTCTTTTCATTTTACTTGTTTGTCTCATTCCCCGAGAACTTGTTACAGAAATATTGCGTATTAAATAATAGTCAAGAGTCAAGAGGACAATACTAAGTGCTCATGTCTCAACCAACAGACAAGCTCTCACGCAAGAAAAGGCACTACACCCTTGGCTTAGGAGCCTGGATACAAATAGGAAACGCCTATGTTCCAGCCCAGAAAGGCGCACAACGATGGAGTTTAGTAACTTTCTTAGCTCCATCACTCCCAATTCATCTTAAAAATTATCTCATATACATATGCTTTCTCGCCAAGGAAAGCCTCCGACACAATCCTATCAAGTTTCCAACTCCAGATGTCTATGGAGGTTGCATGAGTTCTCGGCATCTTCTTAAGTAGACATCTAATCAACACTTCCCTCCCATCCATGCTGATCATAAGGACCTAGCCAGGTGTTGAACAAAGAAAATGATGGATGAAGAGCCTGTCACAGCCAAAGCAGCTCTTTTGGCGCTTCCATCGTCTCTACAACTGCCAATCCAGGAGAGTTTATGGTCGGAAAATGCTATGCTATGCTGCGTTGACGTGGCTGGGTAACTCAGTGGTTACCCGTTCTGCTTACTGAGCAGATGGTCGGGAGTTCAATCCCAGGATCGTCCCCTTTTTTGCCATTTGCCTCTTGCCTCTTCCTATCACCCCTAGATTTAAAATAAAAAGCAGTCTACTGCGCTTTCATTGATCGCATCACTTACCACACTGCATCCATACTCTAAGAATAACCTCCCTCACTAACACAAAACTATCCTTCCCTTGACAATTATGGAGACGCAGAGGTAAACACGGTCTATAACAATGATTGTCAAACTAAATCATCCTCCCCAACACCCCACCCCCCTCCCCACCGTGAGGACATGGCTGACGCCGGTACTGATCTATAAATAGAATGAATTAGTGGACTTGTACATTGAAGATGTAAAGCTACTCCCAAGCTCCATCTATGTGGTTCTCTGTGCAATTACACTAGTTCTGGCCAATAACGAAGTAGCAACTTGTTTTTTATAGAAAAAAAGATAATGCTATGCTTCGCTATCAAAAAATTTTGGGCAATTATCAAGCGTAGATTAAAGAATTTTGTTTTTTCTTCTTGTTTCTTGATTATCGAGATTTTCAGCCTCTGACTGGTTCATCTCCCGTCGTATACACTCAAATACCTCTTTGGGTATTTTCGTAACTTGTTCGGAGTGTGATTCGAACTCGTGGCATTGACGTGAGAGGTATGAATGTTAACCACTATGCCGGAGTCGCTTCCAGATTGAAGAAATGTGGAATAAAAACAAAACACCACCTGATTTGGAGAAATGCTGGAAAAGATGGCAGATAAGGTGGACAGTAGTATCAGCGACTGGATAGTCATGAAGAAAATGAATATGTTTTTTGGCTTAGGAAGAACCAGCACATCGGTCTCAAACTCGGTCCCAAGCTTAATGATTCACCCCTGAAACTCACACGAACACACTCTCATATATTCTGTCAAAATAACACAGCTAATCAAAACAAAAATAAAGATTCTAGTACCGAAAAGCGCAACAATGTGTTGCAAGGTACGAGGTGCAATGTGTCCTTGGGACTAATGGGTGTTACAACAGTGTACCAATTTTTAATTGCTAGTTTCGCATTGATAATTGGTAGTATGGTGCAAGAAATGATGAGTGGTATTTAGCAAAAAGCTCGAATATTCATCCGAAAAGCTGAAGAATATTTGTTCTTGTATTTTTCCCAAAATGATACCTCAAGATTTTATGTACGTTATTTCTTTTCGGAGAAATCACCTAGTTTGTGCGGCCAAATTCTAAATGGAACAGACAAAGTTAGACAAAATTGATGAAAAACCTAGCACTACGAGTTCATCCTACGGCATATTTTAAAATTCTAACTACCGACAAATGAGTCAAATTCATACTAAACGAGTTGTTCCATCCTTGGGTATAGTATGAGAATATGGCGTGGGAAGTATCATATCAAATCCCACTCTTGACATAGCGATAAATTCATTCTTCTAGAAAAAAAAAATTGGGGTGGGTTATATCAGGGATACAATCGCGAGGTTCACGTAGGACCGCGTTGGTGTATAGTAATAATGGTATCATCTAATTTAAACATATCGTAACACATATTGTTGGTTAATTTTAAAATGTTTTTATTATTTTGCTTTGACGCGTCCCTTCTTATGACATTTTCTACAAACCGAGCCATTACTTTTTCAGTTCAGCTAAATGAAAAAACCTGAATTAATCCACCGATGGTGAGACTGAACCCTTCTTACACTTCACCAGTATTACGAACTCAAATGTGGCCAATATGGTATTGGATACATATTTTCATCAGAAATTCCAGGAAGAACCAGGAATATTCGATATGTCATACCTTCAGTTTATAAAATGAACTATTTGTCAATCCTGAACGTATTGTTCATCGATATGATTAAAATATTGCAATTAATAGCCTTTAACGACCTGTTTATGTTAGGTATATAAAAGGGGAAATTACATAAATATTAGAAATTCCATATAATCAGTCCATATAATGAATTATTAGACAATCCTAAGCGTCAATTTTGATTTTCGATATGGATTCAAGATGCTTAATAAGTACATGTTCATTGAAAATTGTATAGTTATAGTAAATGGAGACTTTGTGTAATTTTCGAATATACTCGTTGCAGTTCGAAACCGGACCACTCGAGCCAATCGATCCTGCTCTAATTCTATAGGGTGTATAGTGTGGCTAGCCGCTGTATGTGCTATACAACGCACCAGATGCAGAACAATAGAATGCAAGCGGCATCGAGTGGGGTGAGTAGTCTTGTTCGGTTTTGAACTGCAACGAGTATATTACCGTTTCAGTTGAAAACCGAATTTATCGACTAGCGACAATTGATTTTACAGTCGATCCATACGTTGAACCTAATGTCGGAAGTAGCGCGCTGTATAGCGCATCAGATGCGCCATACAGCGCACTACTTCCGACATTAGGTATAACGTACAGAATGAGAGTAAAATCGATTGTCGCTAGTCGATAAATTCGGTTTTCAAGTGAAACCATAATATTTCCCCAATTTTTTCCCCCCAGATTTTTTTTTTTTTTTTCCCCCCAAAAAATAATCCAAACCAAAATAAAATTTTAACCAATTTTTTAAAAATTTATATATTAACGCGCAAAAAAAACAAAAATCGACACACAAACCACCCAGTATATAATCGGAAACAAAACTGTTTAATAATAATAAAAAAAGCCCGCCAAGTACTTTTTCTTCCATTTTTCCCAACAAAAATCCCAAAAAAAAAAAAATCAATTGCGTTCTATGGGAATTGTAGCTTTCATTTGCCGTCAACAGAACTGAAATCGGTTTACAAATGGCCGAAAAACCGATGTGACATTATTTGACACACACACACACACACACACACACACACACACACACACACACACACACACACACACACACACACACACACACACACACACACACACACACACACACACACACACACACACACACACACACACACACACACACACACACACACACACACACACACACACATAGACACACACAGACATGTGCTCAGTTCGTCGAGTCGAGTCGAGTCGAATGGTATATGACACTCGGCCCTCTGGGCCTCGGATAAAAAGTCGAGTTTTCAAGCGATCTTAATACCCTTCTTTTGGTGTTAGAAGGGTAAAAAGAATCAGTTCGGGTTTAATGAAAAATCTCTGTCGAATTTACAACTTTCCACTGAATGCCTCAAACAATCCCAAATGTACTATTTTTGATAATATACAAAGGTTGTTTAGGATAAATCACGAACATTTCACCTAAACACAAACTTTTATTGTAAAATTTAATTGGTCGTCCTGAAAAGTTATGATACGCGTTAGAAATTTATTCATATTTTCGGTTTATTTGGCCAGCAGGATACCATCATGTGCTGCAATTAAATCCGGATAGTATTTTTATAAACTGCTTGTCGCAGTGAATGGCCGACAGCAAGATACTTGGGATGATTCTAGTAATCTAGTTGTCACAAATATCGTTTTCCGCTGAGAGGTGCCCGGCTCCGGTAAGGCTTCGGAGGCGGACGCCGTCCGCGCGAATTATCGACCCATTGCCACGGCAATTGGTCGATCGTGGAAACTTGCAAAACTTTGCAGCGCTTCCTTCTGGTTTGTAGATGAGCAAGCGCAGGCGATAATTTTCGAGCCAGACGCGCAATCTCGAGAAAACGGACGAGATAGAAACAAAAACGAGAAAAAATCTTCGTAACGAGACAGCGAAAAACACAACCGTACGTGTCGCTCAATCGAATAAAAACCAAAAAAATAATTTTATTTTAATATATTTTATTTTTTATTGGTTTGGATAGAATACAAAACAAAAAAAGAAAAACAAAAAGAACCAAACAAAAAAAAAAAAAAAAGAGGGGGGGCGTACAAAAAAAAAACCCCCCCCCCCAATTTATCACCAAAAAAGAGTGGTTATTTTTTTTTTAAAAAAAAAAAAAAAAAAAAAAAAAAAAAAAAAAAAAAAAAAAAAAAAACAATTTTTCCCCCCTTTTTGGACCCCCAAAAAGGCCAAAAATTTTAATTTGGTTCAAAACCAAATTTATTGGGGAAAAAAAGAAGGATATTTAAAAAAAAAATATAAAACTACTTATACAAAAAATACTTAGTTGAAATTTTAATCCAAAACATTTGTAAGTTTTTCTGATCAATTGGTGTACACAGAAACAAATCCGTTTCTGTTTTCATGAATAAAAAATCATGAATCGAACTCTTATCTTATTTTATGAATTCATGACTCTTTTTCATGGTTTCATGATTGAAATGACAGATACGGGTTATGAACTTTGGAAATGTTGGATCTGACTCTAATCTAAAGTTGTGTAATCAGCTTCATTAATCAATTCTATTCAAGAACAGCAATAGCGTAGTAAGTACATCCACTAAGTACTATCACAGCTCTTCACATCCACACTATGTTCGAATCCTGACGGTGGATTTATTTTTTTGTTTACATTTAGAGTCGATAAAGTAGATTTTCCAGATTCATGAATAAAGTTTCCAGTATCAGGAATTCAGCTCATGGTTTGAACCCGATTGAATCATGATTTCATTGCGGCGGAAACATAGTTCATGATATCATGAATATTGTTCATGATGTATATTCATAACACGAAAACACAACATATTCATGAAATCATGACCTGTTTTCCTCATTTTGAAGAACACATTATTTCCCGTGTATAAATGAAGTCATTCTGTTCAGTCAAACGAGAGTAATTAGCGTTCAAAAACCTTTCACATTTGCGTAACGCTCTCATTTTTCAAAATTTTGAAATGACATCCGGTATAGAAAAGAGAAACGTAGTCCCACGTTAATAAAACATGATGTTCAGGTTTTGTTGTTGTTCACTTTTTCCAACACTTGCTCCATGATGTTGTCTATTTGTTTTCAAAACGCTGGAATTGCATTGAACAGTTCAATCAAACAATGAATCACAAACAAGTTTCAAAAGTTACCACTGCGACATTTTCTTTGTTTTTATGTTAGAACAAAGTCTTTCATCCGCTTTCATGAGACTTTGACATTTGAAAGTCTACAATTTTACTAGTTACACAATACCTTTTGCATTTTCAGCAACTTTGTTCAACGCGATCTCGTGGTCAACTTCGCAGAAAAAATCAATCGCTTCATTAAAAAGGCAAAACAGAACTTGTTGTAAAAAAGAATAAGTAAATGTTTTATAGGTACAGCCTAAGTTAAGTACTAAAAATAGTGACGGAATTTGAGAGGCTACTGCAAAAATTACTTTATAGTAGCCAATTTTTTAACTGTTCTGAAAAATATCGACCTAAATCTTTGTCAAGAAAATAACAATTCTTTAATTTATATGAATATATCCTTATTTTTTACCTACTTTTCAGAAATACCAAGAGGAAGACCTCACTTTAAGGAGCATATTCATGCAAGAAAACTTGACTAAAAAATTGAAACTTCTGCTGAAAGTGAACCTTTCTGACTAAATTCACATTTTGGACCAGTGTGTATTGTAGACGTAAATTGGCTCTGTAAATAAATGCTTATTTTTACATGGTACCTCAACTACAAAATAAATTAGCTGTTTATAAATATGCTGAACACACTCAATTCTGTAGTCCAGCTCGGTAAAAGCAGATCTAACTTGGTACACCCAGTGACATGCTAAACTTTGTTCAGTTATTTACTGTTAAGCAGTAATCAAATGCAAGAATTATAACTTGGTTTGAAATCGATTACCAAAAATACCGAGCCAGCCCAGCTGCTGTGAGTTAGGTAATTTGTTACCCAGCCCAATATTTGAAAAGATATGTGCATGAATATTTTCTAAACATAACATTTTTTAGAGCTACTGTGTTGTACATTAACAACAAAAAATAACGCTGTTTTTTAATAATGATTGTCTTTATTTAAGTGTATGTTTGATTCGTAATGAAACCATTAAATAAAATAAACCTTAATTTGATTGCATAGAAATTTTAACTATTGGTGGCAACAAACAAAAAGGCCCCATCTCGAAAGTGTTCTTCAATAATTTCCATTTGATTTCATTTATAAATTATGGCAAAAATTAAGAAAGTAGGACTCCAAAGTACAAGTACAAGTATAAGTTGAATTTTGTTTTATGAAGTTTTTCAATGCCTTTCACAAAGTATTCCTATGATGACTCATATTGCTCCTAGTGTCATTGATTAGCTTTTGTCGTCTTATAATTTACTAGAAACTACTTGATTTCCAACTAACCTGAGCTGCCATAATTTTCTGTCTCGATAGAATTAGTTCACATTTTGGACACCTGCAGTTCCTGTAGGTGCAGTGTTTTTTATGACCTCTTAATCCTGATATCACACCGTGATTTCGACAACGTGCACACTTTGGTATCCTCGAAGATTGAGTATTGCAAAATCCTCCAGATTTGGCAACTGAACTTGAACTAACAACACTAGCTTTTGCAGACACACTGAGATTTCCTTCTCCAATATCTCCACCACTTTCAGCGCGTTTCCGACCACCATCGTTACACTTGAGTAAACTGCTAACGGACAGCATGTTGGTACCGGACCACACGTTAGACTTCCGAAACCGTTCGACGGTAAATTGCTACTGAATAGCCAACAAAATCCGAGCTCAGTATCTCAGTTTGGCAGAGCGCTCGGAAAATCCATCTTCGTAGCATCCCTAAAATAAATATCTATTTTCCTTGGTTTGTACCAATATTGACATCTGTATTTTGTTGCACATGTTTCATTCGATGGTCGGATGGTTGGTCGGGCGCAATACACAGCATAATAGAAAATGTATTTTGAGGCGAGGAGCTTCATTATGTTTCATTATGTGTAGGGTAAAATAAAAACAAAAAATGAACTGAAACAAGAATGGCTATGGTACTTGGAGCAAAGGGGGACATTCATTTACATTCATTCTAACATTCATTTGTTGATTTATTTTTTATTTGCGCAGCTCCTTCAAATATTATAGCGAGCACGTGTTGTAAGGATATCAAATGTACACAATTGACGAGATACATTAACCATTCCGTGATTTCCGATGAAATTGATCACTTTTCATCAATTACATCTTCTATTTTCGAAATAGTTAATTATGTAATCATATCCAATACTTCAAAGCAAGTATGGCGTATAGGCTCATCAAACAATATTTTCGAATTTTGTATTTAACGTCATATTGATATACTTACTTATCTTAAATAAAATTTTCAATTAGTTCTTTCAAGATCTTCAGTTGATCTGACCATCTTGTCCCGCCTATTGTACGCTTGCAGCCTTAGCGACTTTCGGGATACTGTTTTCGCCATATAGTTGTGTCAGCTCGTAGTTCATTCTTCTCCTCCATACGCCGTTTTCACAAACAGAGATTGTCCTAAGCACAAGTTGTTCGAAAACTCCAAGTGCTTACAAGTGCTCCTCGAGTATTCACGTCCTTGCTCATAGAGAACTACCAGTCTTATCAACGTCTTGTACATGGTACACTTAGTACGAGTGTGAAGTTCACCATACCTAGTGAAGTAAGTAAGCACAACTTTCGGAAATAATGCGTCTCGGAATTTCTTTGCTGTAGTTGCTATCCGACATCAGCAATGATCCGAGGTGAACAAATTCATATCTGTTTTCACAGTTCGGCCGATGCGAACTTCATAAGGCTTAGATTCGCCTGCCAAACGATACTTTGATACTTTGTCAAAGGAGTCTTTGTTGTATTCACATTCAATCCGACCTGATCTGTTTCACATTTCAACTTGGTGTACTGATAGTAACCGCCTGGAACGTTCTTCCGACAATGTTCTCGTCGTCAGCGAAACAGATAAACAGGCTGGATTTATTGAAAATCGTATCTCGCTTGTTAAAGTGCGCCAAATTTAAATTCCTTTCAGCACAATATTAAACAGAAGACAGTAAAGACCATCGCCTTGTCGAAGTCCTTTCTGTGTTTCAAACGAGTACCATAACGCACCCAATAGCATCACTCAGCACTGCACCATCCATCGTAGCCTTGATCAGTCTTGTTAGTTTCCCGGGAAATTAAATCACGTCCATAATCTTACATAGCTCTTTATGATCAACAGCATTGTTGCCTTGAAATCGATGAATAGGTTATTGCGACACTGTTCAAGAAGCTTAAAAAAATAAGCATTTGGTCTACTGTCGATCGGTCGTTCATCGTCTTAATAACATTGTACCAAACTGTTTGCTAGCGGCGATAGACGGCAGAAGATAATCTGGGAAAGTTCTTTATAGGCCACGTTGAGAATAGTGACTGCTCGGTAGTTCTTGCATTATAATTTGTCACAATTTTTGTAGATTGGACATAAAGGGTGTCCACAGTTAAATTGCATCACTTTGAACTCGTCATCAAAAACAAGTCTCTCAACCGATTGTCATGAAATATTCAGGGAATAAAATGCAATGTATAATCTTGGTTTAGGTATTTTTATTTCACTGTATTTCTTTACCAAATCCAAAAGCCCGAATTTTCTTCTAATACCACGCATAAGATTTTGTACAACGCTTGAACCGACATTTTTTTCCGCTTTCAACCATGACCTCAACATTTCCTGTTCTGTAGTGACAACTTAAGGATGCTTACGAAGTTTGTGCTTCATTATAGCCCAATATTTTTCAATTGGCCGCAACTCTGGAGAGTTTGGTATGTTCTTCATCGAAAATAATAAGACCCGTATTTTTTTATTTTTTTATTAGGATGACCATGTTCGATATAGGGTTACCAGAAAAATCGACATTTTTCAAAAAAATTTATTTAAAAAAAATCATAACTTCTGAACCACTGGGTCGATTTGCAATGTCTTTCTATGAATAGAAAGCTCATTATTTCTTGTTTTTAATAAAAATATTGATTAAAATATTTAATGTACTTAAATTTTCTAAAATGGTTAAAGTATTTATTTTTTATGATTTTAGAAATGTTGGACCACAACGACTATTTATTTTTATATTTTTTTTTATCAAAACTTTAACATTTTTACATAACATATCAAAAAATCTCAAATGTTCATCGAGCCGTTTTTGAGTTAATTTTTTTTGAAAATTTCAAGTTTTTTGCCCATACACACATGGAATGAGCATCATTTTCCAAATTTGGCAAATTTGGTCTGAGAGAATCTTGGGAAGTCGGAATTGGCCACAGGGTCGGGATTGGACCAGGCTCCGCTATATTAAGGAATTGGAGCTCAAATCTCAAAGCTTTAGACTACAAGCAAGGGTTTTCTCAGATTACATTCAATTAAAACTCAGCATTTAATTTGATTATTTAATGATTTTGATTTTGCATAATTCATCAAAAAAAAATATTACATAGCAAAATTCTTACAATTTAACGCACTTTTCTTCATCTGAAAACGAAAACCGTTTCACGATAATGTAATTTTCACTTTGTGGCTTAAAGTAATGAAACGATTGTGTCCCAGAGATTTGTTTTATACGAGTATAACGGTTCTTTATTTTCTTTTCCATTGCATTGTAATCTTTTTCCGAGAAAAACTCGTAATATATCTTGGAATCTACTTTAGAAACAGCCCAAGAGTAAAGTTCGTATGCAGTTGTAATATGATGGCCTTGTAAACTTGCTTTTGAAGCGTTTCGCTTTAGAACACCTCCTAAAGCGTCACAAGGCCCTTTTCCATGGCAAGTGGCAAAAAAGTTCCACTCTGCATTAAGACCGAAGTCCTTGTACATGTGGCACAAATTGAAAGCAGTCATCTTATTTTTGTATCGACTGCCTGATCCATCAGAAAAAAAATGGATATTTTTCAGGTGAGGTAGCTTTTTTTTAATGAAATTCACACAATTTGTTATAAACAGCCGAACGGCAACATGGTTATGTTTAGTAAATTCTGCGATTGCTATAACGCTTGTAAACTTTAAATTTTGTGCTTCATCCTTATAATATATCGCAAAAGGTTGGATTGTGCATTGAGCGTTTGCCCAATGAAAACCTTGTATAGCGTCCTGAATAACAAAAGAGTAATTTTCAGAGAAGTCAGCAATTATAATGCAGTCAGTTGGTTCCAAATTAATTTTTAGTTGTTTTAAGTAGTTACCTTGTTGCTCTGCAATGAAATTATGCGGAGATAATTCGCTTAATTTTTCTAAAAATGTTTCCACAAACTCTTCTGCATCCATTCGCATTGAATTTAGATGACAACGATCTGTTTGCTTCCATTGCTTAAATTCTAAGGAATCGATATTTTCAAGAAAATTCATCAGATCATTCTCCAGTGTCTGCGTACCCAGGCAATGATCACAGGCTTTCAACCAAGATTTCTCTGTGGGCTTTTCACATAGTTTTTTAAAAAACAAGTCATGATACGTTTTTAAATGGTTCGGAATAAGTTTCTTATCCTTAAGGGTTTTAAAGATTAATTTAACATTCTGATGATAAATGCATACGCAGACAGTATGCGTTCCACTTGAACCAGCCAGAATACAATTTTTTGGGCGGCTGCTGGAAAACATTGAAAATCCAATTTTAAAAGTAGAATATTGCTCTTTGAAAACCAAATAAATTTCACGAAGGTTACATAAAAGTTACCTGCGCTGAACATGCACTTTTTCTTCTGCCATATTTTCAATAACGAAATCCCTTTTCCCAGGACATGCTCTGCTTATCTCGTCACTATTATAAAAGTCCCTTACTACAGTTAGAGTATCATCGCTCGAAGATAACATATTTACTCTGGTCTCCGGTGTGCTCATAAAACCTTTTTCAATCTGTAATTCCTTTGCACGTTGAGCAGTTCGTTGCGAAACACCGAATTCTTGCATAATTTTGTATGCAGTCCAGGATTTGGGGAGAGAAGTTAGAATCCTATATCGATCGTTTCTGTCAGATGTTTCATCAAATTTTGCCTTCATCTGTTGAAGAATTTCCTGTCCGTCTCCCGGTTTCTGGGCAGCAGCGCTACCAATTGATTCAGCACTCGTTGATTCCAAAGAAAACAAAGATTCTGAAAACAAGATGGAAAAATATCACAATTAGTTAGGAACATTTTTATTTGTATAATGTAATACAGATTGTATTCGATTATTTGAAGGCAACTGCTCTACAAATTGAGCTACCAGGTCGGATTAGGTAAGATTATACGGAACTGATATTTTTTAAAATTTTCTGAATAATCGAGTACAACTTGTATAACGTAGCCAATCATGACGTCTGAATAAACAAAAAGAAGAGATTATTCTACTTACCAACACTAGGAACAGCGTCAATTTCCGATGATCTAGCGGCATTGGGATCGATTATTTCGAAACCACCATTATTGATGTTTGCTGGTGCGGCGAAATTGTTCACTCTAGATGGTCCGACCACGGCGAAATTAGTGGTGGCTGATGGTCCGGCAACGGTGAGATCATCAAGTTTCGATGGTTCAGAAACGGTGAGTTCTTGATTTCCACATTCTAGATTAACTGCACTTGGAGTTGCTGGCTCGTTTTCTTTCTTGATAAAGCGATAAAGTCTGCAATAGCAGGTATTACAAATGTAGGAACAGCTTTTATCCAATTTTATTCTCCTTTCCGCTGCATAACCATATAGTTTAGGAGTAACTTTCTTGTAACTATTACTCCAAACATGGCAATTTGAGCATTCGTGCTTCAGTGTATTAAACGTTTAAAATTAACTCTTCATTTGCTCACTTTTTAAAAATAAAAAATAAAACATTGAAACACTTTTCTCAAATTTTTGCTAGTACACGCGAGCAAATTCCTTTTAATTCTACTGGAAGCTTACTTACAGACTTCGAGTGCTCGACTTGAAGGGAACATCACAGTAGGTCTAGTATTTATAGTAGGTTTGTTGGTACCGCAGTGTGTGAGGTAGGGGAGGTACTTGAGTGTGTTTATGTGTTTGTTTGTTACCTAAAATGTTGTTTGATACCAACAAGGTTATTCATTATTACTTCGTTTGAAGGTAGTCAAATTGGTGTTGTGTTGTTTAGTCAGTTGTTTTTGTGATGAAGGTATAAATTTAAACAGCCACGAATATCCGTTTCCTTGACCCTTGCTAAGCAAGTTTTTGGGATTTTGTTTGTGGATTGCTATGCTTTCCGCTACATTTAGTTTCATTGAATATATGTTCAGCTACTTTTGATTTAAAATAAAATAACTACAATGAAATAATTCCCGCAGTTATTTTGAATTGATGGAAAATGATGCTCATTCCATATGTGTATGGGAAAAAAAACTTGAAATTTTCAAAAAATATAACTCAAAAACGGCTCGATAAACATTTGAGATTTTTTGATATGTTATGTAAAAATGTTTAAATTTTGGTAAAAAAATATAAAAATAAATAGCCGTTGTGGTCCAACATTTCTAAAATCATACAAAACAAATACTTTGACCATTTTAGCAAATTTAAGTACATTAATTATTTAAATCAATATTTTTACTAAAAACAAAAGATCATGAGCTTTCTATTCATAGAAAGACATTGCAAATCGACCCAGTGGTTCAGAAGTTATGATTTTTTTTAAATAATTTTTTTTGAAAAATGTCGATTTTTCTGGTAACCCTATATCGAACATGGTCATCCTAATAAAAAAATAAAAAAATACGGGTCTTATTATTTTCGATGAAAAACATACCAAGCGACTTTGAGCAAAATCGGACAACTTTTTTTTTCAACTCTATTCGTTTCCCGTGGAATCGCTGTATATATATATATATATATATATATATATATATATATATATATATATATATATATATATATATATATATATATATATATATATATATATATATATATATATATATATATATATATATATATATATATATATATATATATATATATATATATATATATATATATATATATATATATATATATATATATATATATATATATATATATATATATATATATATATATATATATATATATATATATATATATATATATATATATATATATATATATATATATATATATATATATATATATATATATATATATATATATATATATATATATATATATAAAGCCTCGGACTTTAAAAACATGTTACACTTTTCACGTATATCACTTATTTATTCTAATTAAAAGAATACACTACTTGTCTAACCGGTGTCGATATGATGAAAGAGAGCGTGCAAGCGATCGATAATCACTTTTATAATCTATAATTGCTGACTGCGTTAATTCCCTGGTGGCTATGTGGCGATGGCTGGTTCCGTTGAATGTTCGTTGGTATGCTTACGTAGCAGGGTGGGCTCCGATGAAACTCCTCCGGGGGGCAAAAAAGTGTCGTCCTCGGCACTTGGTGTCTTCGAACGTTTGTACCTATCCTGGTGAACTTCCTCAAGCGTCTTCTTTTCTTGTTTTTGTTTGTGTTTCCTGATCCGAGTTATTTTCCTTGATATTCCGTTGATTGACCGTCTAAGATAGGTTAAAATTATTATTATTATTAAGACTGTTGTTACAGATAATCCTCCAAAAAGGCTCCAAATCCGTATTTCGCTGTTAAATTGCTTCAGTGACACATGGTGGAGTAGCTGTCTATTGCTTAATGTTCGGTTGTCTATGAGTGTATTGTTCAAATCGTTTTGTAGCCAACTGTTTATGCGTATGTTATGTAGGGCTGCTGGGAAGAACTCGGGTTTGAACTAACTTCGATGGATGAAAACGTTAAATTTTTGAAAGCAACTGTGCAGTTGGAGAATAAGATGATGAAGTTTCCCGTTAAACTTCTGTTGTTTGGTCCACACGTCGATGAAATCATATTGTTTTTAGCGTTTGTTATAAGAATGGTATTATCTACGATTAATTTTCCTTCTGTCTGGTATTCTGTCCTTGTGGTGCACTGCGATCGGACTCCTAGTATCAATGGCTTTATGCAATTGTCTGAAAACTCCTCAATAAATGAATGCCGTTGCACATATTCTGTTGGTTTGGCTGTCGTATAAAAGGTTTTTTGTTTGTGTTTTATCAAGTAATTTGGATGTTCCTTGATAATAGTGTTGTTGTTGTTTAACGGTAATACTTGGATGATGTCTGCTTCCTCTGGTTCCAATTGAGGTACGTGTAAAATGTAAAGGAGGGTGTTTTTGCTAACTGCTATTTTTGGTGTAACGAAATAGGTGGCTTCATTCGGTATGTCCACTTTAATTCCTTGTTCTTCCAGGAGTGTCCTTATTGTATTAATTTCCTTCGTCGATAATATTTTGGTGTTGACGGTTAGTGTTTTTGATAAGATTATGGTATCTTGAACGTCTAGCAATATTTTGTTTAGAGTGTCAATCTTCAGAATAGTTATAAGTGTCTCGATTTCGTTTAATACTATCTTGTTGAGAAGTTATTTTTCTACTATCTTATTGACGGTGTTTGTTAACGTTTGTAGTCTTGAATTCGTTTGTTGATTAATTTGGTGTTGTTTGTTGTTCTCGGTAATGAGGTCGTTCAAGGAGCTGTTTATTATGCGAAGATCCTTTGCGTCGGGGTTTCCTGCGATCCACTTCCAAGTCGATCCGAGTGCGTCCCATCGTTTGCTTCTGCTAGTTGATGTCGGTCTTATTGGATGAAAATTATTGTATAATTCGCGTAATTTTTGCCTCACTATATGTGTTAATGGGTTAGAATTTTTTTTCGTAGGCCAACGTGGTAACAAATTCTATGGTTGTCTCTATGTCCGTTAAGTTTATAGGGTGTACTACTCTTATTGTTCCAGATTGAATCTTGCATTTTCTGATTTTCATTATCAGGATAGGGTCGTTACTTAAATATCTGATTGCCAACTCTTGACTGAATATTCCAATGATGGGTATAAGTATTACAATATGTATTATTTTCATCTGTGAGCAACAAAAAGAATTGAAAAGTGGTAAGTTGAGTACATTTTGGTATTTGATCAATCTAATTTTGCTGTTTCAATCTTTTGATTTTATTTTTATGGCGTTTAACGTTATTCGAGTTCTTAAATGTTTTATCCTTTATATCTCTAGCGACAGTTTGAACCGCTCTTGGTTCAGTTTTTGTTTTTTTTTTAAGAAAAAAATAATAATATTTTTTTTTATTGGTTGTGGTTTTTTTTTTGAAATATTCCTTTTTATTTTTTTTTCCTGTTTTTTTAACAAGTTATTTTTTCTTTCTAAAAATAATTTTTGAGCTTCCCCTTTTTTTTCTTCGGTGTTTTTTTTATTTTTTATTTTAAACATGATTTCTTTAGTTTTCAGTTTTGTACTGTAATGTACACTTTCATTATATAGGGCTACTGATAATTTTACTATTGATTTCGTGCCTAAATTTTGAAATTTGTATTTATTTGAATTGTAGATCTCTATTATTGTCGAGTGGGCTCTCTCAATTTGGCCATTTGATTCTGAGTATGCTGCATATTCTATTTGGCACCCTAATTGACCCAAGAAATTTTGTAATTGAATCGCGTGAAAAGTTGTTTCGTGGTCTGTAACTATTCTTTTAGGTACTCCAAAGGAACTAAAGTATTTACTAAGTGCTGTTTTAACATGAAGTAAATTTTTTGTTTTTATGGAATGCATTTGAAGGTGTTTTGAAAAAGAATCTATTAACGAAAGGAAACTGTGACCTGCTATTATGAAGATATCCATATGCACTCTTTCTAATGGTTTATCTGTTATGGGACGTGGGGAAAGTTTAATGTTGTATGGTCTTCTTTCATATTTGTGCCTATTGCATTGCGGGCATGCATTAATATGAATATTTATCAATTTTGCCAGGTTCGGGAAAAAATAAGATCTTTTTAGTTGAGCTTCTACTTCGGCCGTTCCTCTGTGTGCTCTATTATGTTCGGTTGAAATAATTAAATTTTGTCTATCTTCGTTTGTAACATCTTCGACCATCTTGGATGTTAAGACGAAGTGATTCTTGTTTCCGAAATTTTCTTTAAAGCTTTCCTGGATGATTTGTAATATGTTCTCTGGGGCAAGAATAGCGGTTTGTCTTCCGTTATGGTATGTTTTCAAGATTTCGGTAATATAAGACTTGTTAAATTCTGGTTGAACAACTGTGGTTCTTTGATAATGGGGAAATATAGTTTCAGAAATAACTGTAGTGATTCTGGCTATTCGAAAGATAACTTGATTATGATAATAGTTTATGGGGCGGTCCACAAAATGAATGTAAAAATCTGATGAGTCTTCCGCAGAATGAATAGTTTCGGCATCTGAATCTCGGGTTACTGAACGAGGGGAATTGTTTAACTGTGATATGGTTTCTAAATTGTCAGCGGCATCTGGAAGTGAAGAATCGTTATTATTATTGAATTCGTTTACATTTATTTCGTTCGGTCGTCTGCTTAGAGCGTCTGTGACGACATTTGTTTTGCCTTCTTTATACAAGACATCGAATGAATAGTTTTTAAGATCGAGCGCCCATCGTAGAATTTTGTCATTTTTTGAAGAATTGTTTAGGAACGTAAGTGGTTTGTGGTCCGTCAAAAGAGTAAATTTGGCTCCATAGAGGTACGGTTTGAATTTATTTACTGCCCAGACTATTGCTAACGTCTCCTTTTCAATGGTAGCGTATCTTGTTTCTGCGTTGTTCAAGGTTCTAGAAGCAAACGCGATCGGTTTTTCTATTTTGTCCTGGATTTGTGATAATACGGCTCCAACAGCGTAGTCGGAAGCATCTGTGGTCAGAATAAATGGTCTATCAAATTGTGGATATGTCAGAACTTGGTCAGTGGAGATAATTTGTTTGAGTGTTGCAAATGCTTGGATGTAGGCTGTATCTTCTAGGTTGATGGCTTCGTCTTTTTTCAGTTTTTTGTTCTTTTTGGGGGTTTTTTTTAAAAAACTTTTCAAAAATTTTTTTTTTTGTTTATTGTGACCTAAATTTGTTTATTATTTTATTGTGACCTAAAAATTGTTTTATTTCTTTTTGTGTTTGGCTTCGGGGTTTGGCTTTACACCTTCACTTGATATTATATGGCCAAGGAATTCTGTCTCTCTTTTAAGGAATTCGCACTAGTCCAACTGAATTTTCAGTTTGAATTGTGCGAGACGTTTCAACACACATTTAAGATTTTCTAAATGATTCTTGTATGATGTATGATGTATGATATGTACTACCACCCATTGTAGCACGGAAACTAAGTCCGACAGCAATGGGCTCTCCTCTCTGTTAGACTTGATCAAGCTTTAATAACCACTGATTATCCTAATCATGCCGTTGTATGAAGGGCCAAAAAGGGGTTGGGTGGATCGATATGCAACATCACTTATACGTATCCACAGGGATATAAAGAATCTCCTTCCAACAACAAGATTGAACAATTGGTCAAAAGAGCAAGCTATCTAACATGAGGATGCCCCAATGGGCGGGGAGAAGAGCCCGCCCTCTATTCACAAACTGTTAGCAATGGGGAGTTGGCATTCCCACTCTCCCCATCCAGAGTGCTTCAATCGGGTGCCCTGATGGTCCCTCCCATTCCCATGAAATATTTATATAATGGTGTATATATTTATGTGAATGAAAAATACTACAAGCATCCGTATCTATAATATATGATCTTCATTCGGTTGATCCTGAAATGCAAGAAATGTTGTAAAATGTTAAAGTGTAGATTTCTGTGGTTCGCGCTTAAGCACGTTTTCGTTCGTTTTCAGCGATAGCAGCATTTCACCACAATTTTGATTTGAAGTATCCTGAAAAAGTTTATTGAACCTATTGAAATTTTACAAAACTAACATTTATACATTTTAATTTACTGTTGCCATGGTCACTATTTTCTACTTGATGCTGATTTTATAATAGCAATCCGCATTTATTTTTGCTGACCTAATAGTTATTGCTACCGAGTTAGGAGTGGAAAGATTTAAGAGGAAGGGAGTTAAAGATAAATGGGCAAAAAACAATAAGTAATGTTTTAATCATCTTTGAAGTAAAATCAATAAAACAATATTACCAAATATAATGATATTGTGAGTTATGATCAAATAATGACAAAGGTTGAAATGTAAAATCAAACACTAGCCAAATGGCACACAGCGCTGCATGAATCAGATCAGCTCAGAATTGGTAAAAAGTCATTTGCAAACCGGAAATGAAAAATACATTCAGCAATAAGTGCACAGCTGTAATTTTCTGCGTTATATACTGGACATATATGTAAGGAATGCTAGATGTCATAAATTGAAGGTATGTTTCGTGTTTAAGCCAGATACCGCCTAAATCAAGTTTGTTGTATGAAAATGTGAAGGTCATGATATGATGGAAATAATACGATGTTGTAAAGAAATACTACACATTGTACATATA
>JAHHFK020004596.1:0-36260 GCA_024533555.2 Aedes koreicus | reverse complement strand
CCCAAGTAACATTGCTAACACCATCCTGCTTTATTAAGTTTTATTAAAGTTTTATGAAAGTCACTTGAAATAAATTTGGTTTTATTATGGCACCAAGAGGTGCCAATAGGTTTCATATTTTAGTCAGGTTTATGAGAACCCACACAGCTTGTTTACAACAATCTGAAAACCTTGTTTTTCAAATTCCTTTTACTCCTATCAAAGGTTTTATTTCGACTCTATGAACTCGTAAAATGCTGTATAGAAATGCCGTTTTAGGACTCATTGATTTTATCTTATTATGGTCAGTTGAAAAAGCATCTTAAAACCATTTTGCCTCCAGTAAATGCATTAAACGGCAAATTGGCATTGAAGGAAGTCACCATAAGACCAAATAGTTTTATGATAGTCATTGCGAAGAAAAATTGGTTTTATGGCAAAACTGTGATTTTTTTCCAATGAAATATAAGAAATAAATGAAATGTGGAAAAATAAATGCCTCAAATTTTCAATGGTATGCAAATGAACTGTAGATCAGAGACTAATTTTGGCAGTTTTTAGGAAATTCATGATTAATTTATCGAATGTATTTTTTGTAATTTGATTTATGTTGTTGTAAATACGCATATATTCTGAGGCGCATTGATTTTCGGCTCTTATCGTGCCAATATTCACCATAAAAATAATTGTGCATATAATTTGGAGCATAATACGCTGTAGAAAACACAATTTGTTTTGGATATTTTGCTTTCAAACAAAATTTCCCGCATCGCTAGACCTTTTTTTTACTGCTTAATGAATCAGAAGAGCAAAGAATCGAACAAAGCAGAACAACAAAAACCAACCTCGTTTTCAGGGTGAAGTTTGACAGCTGTGGCCATTTGGCCACATTCTGGTTTTAATGGCAGCCAATAGGTTTTATGAAGGTTCTCAAGTGGTCATAACATCTTTCACTAGAACATTTTCAAAATCTTTATGTTCTTATAAAGGTTTTACTAACTAGTTTCCACAACCGTCTATAGAGTGGGCCATTTTGTACAAATTTCGGCTTTAAAGAAGCATAGAGGAGGTGTTGGTAGATTTGAATGTAGTTTTATCAACAAAGCCGGGAGGAGTGCTATACGGCTGAAATAAAACTAAAATTGTTACTTGGGTTTTCACTTTGTACTTGTATTCCTTGCCTTTGCTTCACTTTTTGTACGTATGATTTTCACTTCCCAACTTTGCGAGCCACATTTTGCACAGAAAGATTGGGATTTTTCTCAATAATGGTTACCACCTTCTTGTCCATTTGTCGGGAGCATACTTTTCGATTTGTTCCACTTCCAACCTTCCGATCCACAGTCAAGCGCTGGTCAAATGATATGCAAACACAAAGCACGGTACTTGTTGGTAGTTTTAGTTGCTTGGCAAGATCGCGTACCGATAAATTCGGATTTTGCTGCCGCTTGTTCAAAATGCGTTTGCGCACTTACACTTGATTCGACGCTATTTTGCTGAATGTAACAAGAATGTTAACATGTCGTGGTACAACCGAAATAAAGTGGAGTTCAGCTGTCATATTAGTGAAACGTTTCAGCGATCCGTGAAATAATTCAAAATCTACACTGAAAGAAAAGTGTCGGTAATTTAACGTGGATAGGCTTTACTCTTCTACAGTGTTACCATAAGTTTTTCAAAACTATGATAACTGAATGTCATGTTGATTAAACCGAATCAAATGTTTTGACTTGGTTCATTCGTTAAAGTTCAAATAAAATTTTTATATTTTTTAGAACATATGGGAGTTTGGCTCAAGCTCCAAAAATATACATTTTTCAAATCGTGTACCAATTGAACATATGAAGAATACAATGACAGGTTCCAGATAACGTCATGCTACAACTAATGGTTTTAGCGGGAGAGAATTAAGAGCTTTATTTTTATCCCCACTGTGCATCGCCTTAACATAAATTGACACTGACTGGACTTGACTGTTGCTGAAGCTGCTGTTGCTGCATTCTTCTGCAGATCCACTTCTGCTCGGATGCTATCCATCCAAAGGCAATGGCGCTGACCATGCTCTGACTGGTCAAGAAAGTGGTCCGGTCGCCGCGCTTCTTGACAGTATCCAGAGCCAGTGGGCGGACGAGGATACAGCGAAACAGTGAACGGTCAATTTTAACTGTAAACCCGGCATAAACATATCAATCAAACTAAAATTGATGACGATCGACCGACGATGGCTTCGACGTCGGATGCGATCGTATCCCTGCCTTATCCGGGGTGGGGATTGTGTTGGGTGGAGTGTGTGGCGGCGTGTGGCGCCAGCACGGTGCGCGCGCGCAAATCGTGCAAATTCCTGCGCGATTTTAATTGCTCTTCTCACCTGGAAACGACTAGCATCTTCTTCCTGTGATTTGCTTTTTTTTTTAGCCTAGCTCATACTAGGCGGAGTCCGAGGGGTTCCAGTATTTTCTTCGGAATAGACAGATGATGATCTTTAGATACGGGGAGGATGATTTCGTCTCGGGTTGGCGCTAATCTACGGTGCGAGATAATTAGCTGGTTTTCTTGCAAAAACTGGCAATTTGAAAGACTGCTGGGGCCAGTGGGGGTGAGGGGGAGTCATCGGCGGCGATTAGCTACACGTTTGAGTGAATAGATTTAAAAGTTTTATTTTGCATGCTTTATGATCGGATACAGAATGAACTGTTTGAAGATAGTTTTTTTTTGTGTGTGCTGCTTCTGTTGATGCGATAGTGTTTATATATACAATTTGTCTGATAGATTCGTCGTAAACCTGTTGCTACTTCAGCGTTGCAAGAATATTTTAAAATAGGAATATTTCGATAAGTATTTTAACAATCTTTTTTTTTTATTATCTATAAATACGATCAAGTATCGATTCGAAAATAGTTCACATCTAGAATGAATGTCTTTTGTTTGATTAAGATTTGGTTTTTGATGCCAGCAAAAACGATCTTTTTCTTTCATTTTTGATATATAACTGTTTGGCAAGAGGGTGTTTTAGTTAAAGTATTGCAATTTGATAAAAAAACATGTTATATTTTTTTTATAAATTTTGTTGTTTTAGGGTGATGTTCAATGTTTAAAGCCACTCTTATTTTGGATAGAAATGTATAACTAGACTCATTGGTTCGTATGTTGTTTTCATTTTATCAGCCCAACAGATAACCTTCTCAATTCAATTTTGGTTCAGTAAAAACAACTTATATAATAAACAAAACATAGATTCAATCAAATTAAAAGTTGCAACTTCAAATAAAACTTAAATTGGTGCACGTGATGACACCCGGAGACCAATATTTTAAATATGTGGAAATTTCAATACTGGATTTCAATTTCCGGCGACATCTTAAAATCTCCTGCAAATTCATACAAAATTTTGAAAAAGAAATCCAGCACAATAAATGAGATCCAAAGAAACATTCATCGTCTCTCTTCATCGAATTTCTCTTCCGTTAATAACCATGCAATAAAACCATGCATCGACATGTGGATTAGGGTATCACAAAATTTGAGGTCTCACCCTTCAAGTGATAGATGTAGGTTGTAAGATTTCAAGAGAATATATAGCTTAGACATTACCTTCTTTCTTTATTAAATAATGCTACTGGAATGAATATAGAATACCAGTGAATCCAAACTCGCGAATGCATGAATGATAACGACATTGTCCTAACTTTTCAATGTTGGGACAAAAGATACAAAAAAATCTTTATCTTTGTTGCATACTCAACGCAATAACGATAAATTACTTGGCAGTAGAATCAAGATTATAATGTTTCATAACATCCGATTGTTGTTCAGGAAAGAGACATAGCAATTTCATGAATTTTGATACCCATATTGCCAGGGATTTCTACTCAAAATGTTCATGGCCACTCGAGGCCGCAAGGGAACCTGTTTCAGTACGACAGGTCTGAGGACAAATCAACTGATGGCCAATTAACGTTGAGAAATATCCTACTGGAGAAATTTCATGAATTTCGAAACCCATATTGCCAGCATTTTCTACTGAAATTGTTCTGACCACTCGAGGCCTCACGGGAACCTGTTTCGGAATGACTGGTTCAGGGACAAATCATCGGATGATAACAAAACGGTGACAAACATCCTACTGAAGAAATTTCATGAACTTTGATACTCATATTGCCGAGGTTTTATTTTGAAAATGTTTATGGCCACTCGAAGGCCCACCGGAAACTGTTCCGGAATAACCGGTCTGAGAACACATCATCAAATGGCCACAAAATGTTGACAAATATCTTACCGGAATAACCGGTCCGGGGACAAGCTGGCATATTGAGGTATATGGAATAGAAATGTATTTTAAGGAATTATTCCAAAGGTTTTGACAGTCTTTTCCAGAAATTTACTTGATATTCCCAAATGGCAAAGGGTAAATGCACCCTTCTTTTTGGGGAGATGCTCCTTAAACTTTGGAAAAATGCTCCTTAGATGCGTTTGCCCGGTATAATGCAATCGAAGGTATTAACCTTCTGGTTAGCGCTTGCCGGGTGTTTTGACGAGTCTTAAGTTTCTTCAAGATTGTATAATTTTGACGGGTTTTAAGTTTCTGAATTTCAAAACGAAATTAAGACCCGTCAAAACGAAATTTAGTTTCTTTAAAATTAAATTAGAACTCGTCAAAATGAAATTTAAACCCGTCATAACTACCTCGAAGACCGCAGAGCGAAGCTCCGCTATACAATCTTGAAGAAACTTAAGACCCGTCAAAACAACCGGCAAGCGCTAACCAGAAGGTAAATACCTCCGATTGCATTATACCGGGCAAACGCATCTAAGGAGCATTTTTCCAAAGTTTAAGGAGCATGTCCCCAAAAAGAAGGGTGCATTTACTCTGCTGCCCAAAGAAACACTCTTTGAGCCAAAGCTAGGAAGATTCGCCAGTACATTTCCGGACACCTATGAAGAGGAGCTTGTGGCCCATATCACCGATTTGGCAAACCGGTGTATGCCACTAAGCAGGAAGGAGTTCCTCAAACTGGCGTTAGATCTGGCCCAGCGCCTGAAAGTATCGCATTAGTTCAATCTAAGCAAAGGAACGGCAGGCAAGCACTTCTACAACAACTTTATGTCGAGACACCCAGACCTGTCTCTACGGACGCCGGAGTCAACGAGCCTAATGCGAGCCGTTGGGTTCAATAAACCTCAAGTAGATTTGTTCCATGCAAACCTACGAAAAATGATGGAGAAGTACAAGTTCCGTGCTCCTGACATCTACAATTGTGATCAAACTGGGGTAACGTGTGTTCAGAAGCATCTCAAAGTATTGGCACCGAAATCCGTCCGACAGGTAGGTAAGCTTACCTCTGCTGAACGTGGTAAAAATGTGACAATCCTCTTTTGCATGAGTGCCACAGGTGTTTACACGCCACCATTTTTTGTGTTCCCAAGAAAAAGGATGAATGAACGACTTATGTTCAATGCTCCCTTGGACAGTGCAGGCGTGGCTCAACCAAAGGGTTGGATCAATAATGCTTCTTCTTACAATTTCTCCACGACTATAAGAAGTTTGCCAACCCCACAGAAGATTCACCGGTACTGATCGTTCTGGATGGTCACAGCAGTCACAAGACGCTGGAAGTAATCAACTACTGCAGAGAAAACAATATTCATTTGATCATCTTCCCACCCCACACGAGTCACAAGATGCAACCACTTGACCGAACATTAATGAAGCCATTCAAAGATGCGTATCATGAACGATGTGATGTGTGGATGAGAGCACGTATCACGGAATACGATATTGCAGGAATCGTTGCAGAAGCTTATTTGAAAGTAGCACGCCCGGATATCGCAGCATCTGGTTTTGAATGCACCGGGATAGTCCCATTCGATCCACATAAATTCTGCAGTGTGGATTATCTTCCTTTCGATGTGACAAACAACCAGTAGAAGGGGAACCTGCTGAATCAAAGCCGAGTGTGAGCAATGCCATTCTGACTGATCCTACAGTTCAATCATCTACGAGTGGCCCTGCCAAAATGGTCGAAGCATTGCAAATGCTGTCCCCAATACCTGATGCTGCAGAATGTCGATCCAATGCCAGAAAGAGGAAGTCTCAGAAGAGCAAAATTCTCACATCGACGGCATACAAACTGGAGCTCGAAGAACAGGCATTGGTGAGACAAGCGAAAGGAAAAAAAGTGAACAAGAAGGTTAAGCTTTCGGTGAAAATGGAAGTCGAAGAAAAAGAAAACATCGTTCCTATCAAGGATTTGGAGCCGACCATCAAGAAGACAACAAAACGTGGTCGACCGAAAGGAACCAAGTAATCGAAAACCGCCCTAGAGAGAAAGCACGAGGAACAAAGAAGCGTGAAGCAAAGGGAATTCGTTGATATTTCAAACATTTGGATCATGCGCGAATACAGCAGCAAAACTTTCGGTCGTTTGAGTGATTTTTTGTATGAATATGAACCATGAATTCGATTATTTTTATCTTCTTTCAAGTGTCCGAAATTGGGGGACACTTTTGTAAAGCACTGATTTTGTTCAATATTTCGTTGATCTTTTAAAGTGATAAAATATCAATTTGAACATTTGTAATTATTTTTTGCTGAAAAGTAATGAGTTGAATTACCGTTTTAATAAATCAAATCAAAAGTTGAGCTCTTAGTTTATTTTATATCCTTAAAAGTCCTTAGGTGTCCAGGACTGGGGGATCGCCCCCTATTGCTTTGTATGCAACAAAATTGAATTCAATCATGTCACATGTTGCATCTACCGAAAAGAGACAAGGTTTGGTTTTATTACGTATGTTATGTATGTTTGTATGTGTGTTCGTGTTTATGTATGTGTACATGTGTGTATGTGTGTAAAGAAATGAGTAAGCTCATGCTTCTCGGCAACCGCTGGACCGAATTGGACGGAACAAACCCCAAATGAAAGCTACTATGGTCCCATCAAATGTTTTTGAAATCGGTCAACTGGTTCCAGAGATATGGCCGGAACATGTTCCGGTGGGTATGGGTAATCAATATTAGTCATAATGTGTGCCCAAGAGAACACTGGCTACATCCGGACATGTTGCGGGCACCTTCGAAGAAGTGGCCAGTTTTTTATCTGGACCAAAACATACCATGCGACACCTCGAATCACATCAGAATTCAAAAATAAATGCAATACTGGGGGTATCAAGTATCCAAAACCTTATAGGCATGTTCTTGGTACCTCCGGGGAAGAGCGCAGTTTTTTTTTACTTGGACCAAAACATATCATGCAACACCCCAAATCACATACGAAATCAGAAATAAGTGCAATAGTGGTAGCATCAAGTGTCCAACCCACATGATGGAAGCTTTTTTTTAGAGACAGAGAGAGTTAGAGAGAGAGAGAGAGAGAGAGAGAGAGAGAGAGAGGGAAAGAAAGAGAGAGAGAGAGAGAATTACACCGTGCAGCAATTACCAGTTGCTGCACAGACTGAACACTTAACATTATACAAAGGACAACACAACGCCCGGTGGACCCATATAGTAGGGACATTATCGAGTTCCGTCGGCTGGAGCGGGAACCTTGCCCTCACTTTATGACAATCCACCTGAACGACGGGTAGATTAACTTTTCTGCTCTCACCCAAAGTATTTTACAATACCCGTCCGATTTTGGCAACAAGATTAAACTATTCTAGACTTGATCTGGAATGAAAAAAAAAAGATTTTAAAAACTCTCGATTTTCCCCAAGCTTCAAAATCGAATCCCTTTAAATAGGAACCATGCTGAAATCTAACGGGTACTGTAATGTGTCAAAATATTCATTTTACAGTCATGTTGGATTTTTGTACACGACAACCACGGAACATTAAATTTCGTTTTTATTTCAAAATCGAATGTAGAACTAACAAATCTATTCGTTGTTTTCTACGCCGAAATTGATTTGTACTTTTCAAGAAACTACCTTCGTATTCAATGCCACAATGCTGTTTCATAACTGTTAAAAGCACGAAGCATTAGTTGACACAGAAAGAACACTCGTTCATTGTACGAAAACAATACAAAATGCTACGAATATTTTGTTACCAATAAGAATGCATGGTTACATGATTGACTGACAGAACTTCTATATCGACTCAGTATGTAATTGAAAAAAAGCGCAAACGACGAGGAGTTGTTAAGATTTTTTTTTAATATTTGTGAAATGAGGTTCGAACCGGTACTTTTGGGAAGACTTGTTATTGAATCCGTGGGTGATCTCACTAAGCCATGGTGACTCGTTATAAGTTACTTGATTAATGAGTATGAACTTATAACTCTCGATAGCGCTTTAATTTTTATTTTGGGATAAATCAATGATTCCAGCCCACCCAAGCCGCAAAACCAACATGTAAGAGTACGATCGAAGAAAAGCAGTGATAGGTTGGTCTTCACAAAATTCATTTCGTGTATTGTACAAAAAGGTGTAATGACAGCATTTCACCAGATGACAAGCATAAGGAATGTTTCATACAAATTACGAGGAAGTTATTCTATGAACAAAATCCATGTTTACGAAACAAGGGAAAGCTAATTTACGAAAATAAATTTTCAGTGCATATACTGACAAAGCAACACCGCAAAAACATCGTTTTTTTACTCACCGTGCTCACACCGTTTCAATAGAATTTTTTTTAATGGTTGTTCAAATAATAAGTGGTTAGCTTTTAACAAACACACATTTTGAGTTTTGGGGGTTTATAGCTTGTGGTTTGTGTCTTCTTAACTTACCTTCAGTTTAACTATTTTCTCTATTTTATCTAAACAGGAAAATCATGCATAACTTTACAATCCGACGTAAGTTGCGATTGTAAGCAAGCTGTGATTTTTGTGATAAATTGTTGCTACTTGTATTCTTAATACACGAGTAATAAGAAATAATTTAGGAAGTTTTATTCATCAATGACGAGAAGATATTCATATGCGTTCTATCTGCTACTCCTCAATATTTTTAAAATAGTTCAGATACACTGGTGCATCTGCGTTTTGAAATTTGAACCGATTTATCTGATATGATCCAAGTGAAACACGATCTGTCGAAACGGTATAGTGTCGTCGTATCAAGTGGAGTTAGTTTAAAACAAGTATCTGAGTAGTTTAAAACAAAAACGGTGTATTATTGAATGTTATTAAAATTGTTGTTCAAATTCGAGAAAAACCATCATTTCGCAAAATTTTCTCTTCTTGGTTATTGCAGCGGCATTTATTTAGTTTTGTTCGTTTGTTTCTTTTAATTACATTTACGGTACTACTAGATAACAATAAATCAAAGAACTGCTAATAATTTACAAAAATCATTGCTCAATTCACACAATGTGCACTCACCAGCAGAGCACTTTTCCGAAATCAAATTTAGAATGAGAAGTAATGAACATCGACTTTAATAGTAGCTTTCTTCTGGGTTCATGCGAGTGTTCTCGATTTGTTGTGGTATGTATTTGATTGATGAATTTCCTACCAATGAACCTATTCAACTTAGTATTGTTTTAAAACCGAGGGCTAACCGAGTGCTTATGTATGTATTATATCCGGTGATCCGTTTAACTACAAATATTCTTCTATTTATGAACACGCGCCGAACCATCGCACATAAATTTAGCGCATTTTTCCCCATAGAAACGGATAAAATCTTTGAAGGGGAGGGGGGGTAGCTCTCGAATCTTCCGGTCCGCCTCTAAGCATCTTGAGGTACCA
This sequence comes from Aedes koreicus, assembly GCA_024533555.2. NCBI lineage: Eukaryota > Metazoa > Arthropoda > Insecta > Diptera > Culicidae > Aedes > Aedes koreicus. The sequence goes on along the minus strand of JAHHFK020004596.1, from coordinate 26,586 downwards.
GGTGGGTCCCCACTGGTGGACTGCCTGTCGATCTGCCAAATTTGGAAGACGTCTACATTGAGTTATCTCAAATTACAATAATCCGTCATTGGGATTGGTTGAGCAGATTGGAGATAATGAAATCATTGGGTATAGGAACCAGTCTCCCCCGGTTGGTGCTAAACGGATGAGCCTGGACATCAATAGAAGCATAAAGTTGCCAGAAGTCACGAAATGCATCTACGCACTCTTATTTTTACCAAATCCCTCAATCGCAAATTTAAATGGATTAGCATAGATTGTTCTTAAGAAGCCTCTACTTGAATGAAAAATGAATGTTTACGAAAAAGGGTATGCGTCGAGCATCGGCTGTGAAAGGTTGTGTCGATGCTTAATTACGCACTATTTTGTTATCGGGCATAGCTCGTTTCGTATTGTTTCGGTTATCTATAATTCAGCGATGCGAGTGATCGAGTGGGCATAGAAAAAAAAACTACAAAAATGCTTCATGGTGAGATGTGGCGGTTCGCCGGGCTGGTGAACCGGTGGTGAGGATCACAATTAATTTTCATCCATAATATTGGTTTGCCATACTCGCCGTGTCACTTGGAGAAAGTAAGCCACTGTACCTTTTTGTGAGTGGCTCCAATACCAGCCTTACTTTTGGTTTAAATCGGTTCAAATCGGATTTCCAACATTATAGAGATTTTTTTTTGTTTTTCCAATGAAAAACCACGACCACACTTTGTTAGTGGCCCCAATAGCATCCTCACTGTTGGTTTAAATAGGTTTTACTTAGAAATCGGTACTAATATTTAAATATTTCACTAAAAGCCGCGTGAATTCAGCTTATCGTTTACCAAAAAGAATCCTGCTGCCACCCTATCCGGTTATCCAACATCCCAGTGAACGTGTAGAGGCGGTCTCGGCTTCCAATAAAACGAGTATCACGTCGACACATTCCTACCCTTTTCTTATTTGACATGCATTCGGGTGAAGCAGGCGCCAGTATTTCCTTAGTTTGGGATGACCAGTTTTTACACATTGAGGATGTATGCTAGTCTCAAACATCATCTGGTTCTCTGTGTTAACAGCTAATCTAGCAGCAACGGAGTAGCAACCTTGGGCAGTCAATCTTGCTCATAATCTTGCTCATGCTCATAGAAAGGGATACAATCTTTGAATAGGATAAGACCACTGCAACTTCTCGCACTGATTAGCATGCTGTCTTGCTTTCTCACACACATTAATATCCCTTGGATACAGAAACAATATTTCAAAATACTGAATCAAACTGTAAGATATGATTAACATATATTCTCAATAATACGAAACTACAGTACCGTAACACGGGATATTATTTATCAGCGGGGTAACATTGATCGGTTTGGCCCATATCCTGAATAGTTCAAATATACATTTTCCGTTGATACACTTTCTAACTATGGATTATGAATTATGTTTCTCAATCTGGTGTTATTTGACTTCCGAAAGCTATAAAATTGGTTAAAATATTACGTTTTTTGATTGCCAAGAACTGAAAATTGAGCTGAGCATAACTTTGTCCACTTTCAGCTAGCGGCAAAAAACCAAACAATGCTTGAATCATAGTTAACATTACAGACTAGAGATATTGTTTGAGATACACTAGGTTAGCTAGGTTGGGTTTACTATTTAAAAAAAAAATCTCATGGATGTCCGCTTTTTACACTTTTTTGCTACAACTTATTACAAAATCGAGGCGACTTCGCGCTTTTTCATTGAGGTAAAGGGACAATCTCACAAACATTAAAAATAAATAATAAAAAATTGAAACAAACATTGAAAATCTAAAAATAAAATCAAAAGTTAGGGGGGGGGGGGGGGACCCCACCCTGCCCCCTCTGGCTACGCCTATGACCATAACTACTCAATGTTAATAACCAACTATAAGACCATAATACCTTTCATTTAACGGCTATTGCATCCATTTCTTAGTTCCTGAAATCCATGTTTTCAGAAACTTTGTCAAACCATATCTCCGGAACTATTTCAAAACCTTTTAATAGGGTCCTATCGGACCATTATACTTTTCATTTGGCGTTTGTTGCGTCCAATTCAGCTGGGTATGTACGATCGATCAGGTAGCATAATGCGCCCGGAAGTTGATGAAAATTGGAGTGCTCATCAGGAGTCAACCGTCAATGGCAACGGCGTTCAAGGCAGTGTGAGATGGGATCACATCAAACCCTTCCCGAGTGGTATTCCCGCTAACAAAATGTGGGAGGAATGGAACCGCTTTATTGAAAATTTGGAAATAGCGGCATCCCTGGGAAACGCTGTCAATGCAGCACAGCGATCAAAGCTACTGTTCCTTTGCTTGGGCCAAGAGCTTCAAGGCATTGTGAGAGCAGCTAAGTTGCGACCGAGCCTGGCGGAGCCTGATTGCTATTCAGTCTTTGTTAATAATATTCAACAGTATTTAAAGTCCATGACAGACACTGCTGCGGAGCACGAGTCGTTCGCAGGAATGAAGCAAGAACCTGGAGAATCTGCTGTGGTTTTCCATGCCAGGCTTCAAGAGAAGGTAAGATTGTGCGGCTACAGCCCAGCTGATCAAGAGCGCTTTGTCAGAGCCCAACTGCTGAAAGGACTTCGAAACAAAGACCTCACCAAGACGGCAAGGATTTACTACTACGACATCAATTTTATTGTCCAATCAGCAACGAGGGAAGAGGCGTACGAAGCTGAAATAGCTCAGCCTAGTAGTTCTGGCATATCTGCAGTTCATCGTGGAATTTGGAAACAACCCGTCGAAGTGCACCGAAAACGCGAAAGAGAGGATGGCCGAGAGAGGTTGACTGATTACAGACAGCAGTCAAAGCGATACCGTGGCACTGATCGGCGTCCTGAGGGGCGTCGCAATCGTTGTAATCGCTGCAATCGTCCCTCACACAGAATCGGTACTAGATGCCCGGCTCTGGACAAAAACTGCAATGGATGCGGTGAGCGCGGACACTTCTTTGCAACGTGCCGGAAGCGACGCGTTAACAACGTGCTACGCGATGAGGATCGGACTAATCCTTCTGGTTGGACTGATGAAGAAGAGGAAGACAAAAAGGTACAAAACAAGTAAATTTTGTAAATGTTGTATAATAAATGATATATTTTTTGTGTTGTTGTGAGTTACCGTGAAGTCAAATAACTCAGCTATTCAGCACACAGAGGAGCCGCCATTGCTGCAACTCTTTTACTCTTATCTCGAGTGCTTTTTCAAAAGGATGTAAGTCACAAAATGTAAACAAACGTGTTGTTAAAAAATCATGCTCGGCGAGATGCCCGGCCATGTCGAGTCAAGCCAGGCGATGATGTTATCGTGGAACGATCACATCGGGCAAAAGGGGAGACCCGGTTTTCTCCCATGCGTTTTACGGTTGTGGACGAAAATGACGGTAGTCTAACACTAACCAACGATGCAGGACAAGTTCTGAAACGACATGTCTCGCAAACTAAAAAGGTTCATCCTTGGCGTGATCCTCGTGTCGTCGAAACAGCAAAAAATCTAGGTGATCAGTCGGACCAAGTAGTGCCCCATCATTTCTCTCGGAAAAGGAAGACACCGGAGTACCTGAGAGATTACGTGAAAGCAGTTGAAACCAGAGAGCTGAAACCGTAAACGATGAAAATTATTATCGCTTCGGGAATTGAAGAATAAAAACAAAAATAAAAAGATCACCTCAGTTGTTGTTCTGTTTTTTTTTGGTATATTTTTTTCATTCGTTTGTTTCCGTTGACAACTCTTTACTGGGTTTCTCATATCCAATTCGTTTTGAACCTTGGTTGGAACTAGTTCCAACCTGCGATACCAAAACTTATTGTCAGTGCAAACCTCCATCCGATACTAGATACAAATAAAACCATACACACTAACGTTTGACACACAACAAGCCGACCCAATGGATCAAAAACGAGTTCACATATGAGTCAAGTGAAAGAGTCAGCAACAGGCCTTTTATAAGTGACAGTTGTTAATGGCAATTAGTCATATTAGTCGAGTACTTTTTCAAATAGACGTAAGTAACATTTGGACGAAGTTGAGAAATTCAGCATTGAACTTTTTTGAGTTTATTTTTATTCCGGTTTTCAAGGACATATTTATCCCAACTAAATTCCACTAAATGACACATTGGTAAAATATATCACTCACTGTCCAACAAAACACACACAACAAGAAAAAAAAAACTTCATTTAAAAAAAAAATTTTTTCCACCCCCCGCCCACAAAAAAAAAAAAAAAATTTTTTTATAAAAAAATAAGAAAAGAGGGATGGTACTTTCCGCCAAAAAAAAACCCCCCCCCCCGAAAAAAAAAATAAAAACACAAAAAAAAAAAACAAAATGTGATATTTTACACCCCAAAAACACAAATTTTTTAAAAAAAAAAAAAAATTTTTTTCCAAAAAAAAAAGTTAAAAAATTTTTTTTAAAAAAAAATCACATTGATTGTTGTTTTTGTATTCTCCCAAGCGCGGAAGTTACGATCTTTGATGAAGTTTGTCAGAAGTAGATAATTTATCATCTCCATGCGAAGCGCTAGGAGTGGACGGTAATTTATTGCTAGAACGAAATAGACATGAAGAGAAAGTGTATTGATAGTTTCGTATAGGGCAACGGCAGGCTTTGAAAATTGAAAGATCAAGTTTGAAAACGAGCGGAGGGCATTATTGTACGGTAGTATCCGATCAGGCACATAATCAGGATCAGGATATTTCCTCCTCTTGCCTATCCTGCATGGGGTAGTATGGTAAAGGGTTATGTGCCTGATCGGATACTACCGTTCAATAATGCCCTCCGCTCGTTTTCAAACTTGATCTTTCAATTTTCAAAGCCTGCCGTTGCCCTATACGAAACTATCAATACACTTTCTCTTCATGTCTATTTCGTTCTAGCAATAAATTACCGTCCACTCCTAGCGCTTCGCATAGATATGATAAATTATCTACTTCTGACAAACTTCATAAAAAAAAATTTTTTTCAAAAAAAAAATAAAAATTTACCCTTTTGGGATAAAAACTTTTACTAACGAGTCGTTAAGGGGCACCCAAAAAAAATAAAAATTTTCCCCGTTTTTTTTCAACACAACCGACGAATCTACCATTATTCCCAAAGAGTGCAAAAGTGATTTTACACCGTTTTGAAAAAAGTTAGTTAAATCTTCCAAGAATAATCCATCAGAAACTTCACCAAACAAGGGCATATATACATGATTTTTTAACAACATGCCATGAACAACGCGTTTGTTTACATTTTGTGACTTACGTCTTTTTGAAAAAGTACTCGAGATAAGAGTAAAAGAGTTGCAGTAATGGCAGCTCCTATGTGTGCTGAATAGCTGAATTATTTGACTTCACGGTAACTCACAACAACACAAAATTAAGTTCAACATGCACTCCAAAATTAATGTTAGCGAGTACACAGAAAAAGTTTAACAGTCAATTTTACCATTATTGTGGGTAAGGATGACTTTGTCAGCAAACCGATTTTGAACCAACTATGAGCATGGTAAAAATGACCATTAAAATAGTTTTCTTATTTTATTAATCACCCAACCGTTTTTCTTCTTTTTATATATATCTTTCGAGTTTTTTTTTATGGAGAAGAAGGAGGATGTGAGTGGGCTCAATACACCCCTCGTTTAGAAGAGTAGCCTAGTTTAGGCAGTTGGCATCACTCCACGAAGGTGTGCCATTATCGACACTGGCAACACGTCATCGTAGCGATGAGCTCAGATACATCGTTGAATTGTCCTATTTCGATTGCTGACTGACCTCGAGGTAAGACGTGAAGGCGTGAGCTGTGCCGGGTGATTCCCATGTGGTGTACGGTGCTCACGCTTACTGTTGGTTTAAATCGGTGCCAAAATTTGAATAACTTCAATGTGCATCTCTGTATAGAGAATAAATCGGGAACATAGTTAAATATCTTATTCGCTGCCTCAACGTCAGTTGAATTCAGCACACCGTTTACCAAAACGGATCCCGCTGCAAACCCAACCATTTTATCCAACATCCCAGTGATTTCTCGTGGGAGTGCAGAGGTGTTCTCGGCTTCCAATAAAGCGAGTATCGCGTCAACATATTCCTACCCATTCCCTACTTGACCTGCATTCGGGCGAGGCCGGCGCCGGTATTGCCTTGGTTTGGGATCACCAGTTTTTACACATTGAGGATGTATGCTGGTCCCAAGCATCATCGTTTGGTTCTCTGTGTAATGCCAGCTGATCTGGCTATAACGGAGTAGCAACCTCGGGCGGTCAATCATGCTCATGCTCATTAATAATTAAGCTTGAGACCGATGTGCTGGTACTTCCTGAGCCTAAAACTGTACCCATTTTCTTTTTGACTATCCAGCTCTACGCTACAGCTCATACGCTTAAAAGGTACTCGAGAATTGATACATAAATTAATTTCAGAACAATAGAATAAAGCGATATTTATTGATGCAAATGAAAATTAAGTTTTGATTAGGTTATTTTAAAATTATCTTTCATTAGGATATTTTAAAGTTGCAACATTTCAAAATGATATATTAAGAATTTGAATCTAATATAGTAAAAGTACAGGCCTAAAATTCCTCAGTTCCTCAAGCTTTTAAAAGTGAACAAAAGCTTTCTGTATAAACAAATCTAAGGTTTTTTTTATTCATTAGGGCGAATCTAATATTGAAAGACTCATTTTGATTACTTTCTCTTTCATTCGTATGCCAATCACTTTTACGTTTTTAATTCGATTATTTGTAGAGTAGCACTAGAGTTTTTCGATCTATACTAGAGAATCTCTCATTGTTAGATTCACCCTATTGACTAGAAATGTGTTATTTGGTACGATTTAGTTTACCTATAATGTTAGCACTAGCTGAAATTTTTTTTGTATCCCGACCAGTACTGAATTCAGTTTTTATTAACACTTCGAATAAGCCTTGGTTTGAAACTAAAGATATTAAAAACCGGAGAAATGGCCTCTGAATGTACTGAAAATTGACAGTTTCATCGAGTTGCAGAAGTTTTTGATTTTATATTATTTGGAAACCACTTCAGTACTGGTTGTACTTCAAGTTGTTTTTCAGCTATTTCCAACTCAAATAATCCACTAGGTGCTGGTTGAAAATGTCACAAATTTTTTCGATTGATTAAAATGCCAATGCACGAACAAATTTCCCAGCGATCGTCTCTACTTCACTTTCAACAGTATCACAATCGTTCACAATTGCTTCCTTTCCTTTCCTTTTTCCATTGTCCTGTACAAGCACTGTATGTGTATTTCCACGTTACATCCTATGCTATCAACATTTGATACGTATCATATAAAAGGTGCACTAAAATAGTTGCCTTGGTTTGGTGCTGTTAGAGAGTGTAGATTGTTTGTTTACTTTGAGAGTAACGATATTTGTTTGTCAGAGCCTTCTAGGATAAAATTGGTTGATTAAGAAGAACAATAATTGTTGAAATAAAAAAGAGATAAATGGGTAACTAACACTAATAACAAGATTAGAATTATGGCAACACTCAGTTGGATCGATACCATTTAACCTCAAACAAGTGAATCCAATTCCTAATTGGTGTTTATAAACTCTCATTGGTAAAAAGAAACAATTGAACCATCACCATCGTCGTCGGTATTGAAACCACTATTCTAAGGATATTTGTTGCATATTTGCTATGGGTAAATGTTTAAAAATCTTCATATCAATCCATCACTGATCTGCTCTTTGTTCGGTTGTTCCGCGGGGGTGACCGGTCCTCTAGTACGAATTGGAATTGGAGGATGCCATCCGGATTCGAGCGGTCGCACGTGACTTGTTGTGCACTTCCGCCGTACGCAGGGTTATTCCGAAGATGTCTTCGTGGTACCGATTCTCGTCCTGTGGGAGACAGAAAAAAAAAGATCAGTCAAAAGTACAATACCTTCTCGTCAGCTGATCAACGACGTGTTATTGGTTTACGGTTTCGCTGTTTAGTCTTCCTCATGCAAATCTCCATACACTCAGCTCAGAAGGGAAAAATTCGCTTGAATAAATCTAAGGACGACCCCCTTCCCTCCGCGGTTCTTAATGTCGGAAAGTCATAAAATCAATTTATCGTTGTAACGATCGATTGTGTTCCGCTCAACGGCATATCCGTAGGTTTGCTATTGTTGCTCTTCCTTCATTTCAATGCATGTACAAATTCAGATCCCATTAAATCACAGTGGTTCCGACGTCTTAATTAAGGGGGAACAATTGTTTGCACGCAAAACCATGAACTCTTGATCGAATATGTTTCTTTATGAATGGGTAATTAGGAAAATATTAGCATACGATTTTTGGACCATCACTGCAATCGCACTGTTCAGGCGCCGTCGGTCAACGGGCCGCCGCCAATCGCACGTCAATCGGATCGCTTTCGGTAATTAAACTTGAAATTCCGTACGTGACTGCGATCGAGGATTGATTGTTTTGTCGACACCAGATTCATCCATGTGGGATGGGGAGGAGTTGAAGGGAGACTGTTGCTTGTGAATCAACCCCCGGAGCGATCACGTTGCGAGTGTTGTGTTGCATGGTGGAAAACTCGGTCTGAGGCGCGTGCGAACTCCCGTGGCGATCGCAACTATATGGTTGCATATCGTTCTTATCAGTCATCGACCGATGCGACGATCAATGCGAATGTCTCTCGTAGGAGCTGGGTTGCATCTTCTGTGTTTTAGCGAGTGCAATAACTTTAGAGTGATCATCGCACAATATTCCAGAAATCCGTATTAGGGGACACAAGAATGGCGTGTTGTGGCACGGTACACTACCGTGCAAAAGTATACAGCAATATACAGACAAAAAAATTATAGTGAGTCTAAGAATTTTGTCAAAATTGGTAAAGTAAGAACAATAAAAAATATTATTATATAAATATTTATTTATTGTTCTTCGTCTCGAATTAAAAAAAACTCAACAGACTGGTACTTAACCTAGGTTTCTAAATCTTTTCTTGAACACACATTTAGATATATTAAAATCAAAAATAGCACTCACATAATTAAACGATTCTACACAGTTATCGAAAGTGTTGTTTTGCCCATACGTTGTTCTATGGCGACTGACTACAAGTAAACTACGGTCACGAAGCTGGCGAGAAGGTGCATAAAAATTGATGTTTTGCAACAGCGCCGGGCAATCTACACCACCTTCGACAATGTCAAAAACAAATAACCTCTGTAGGTTATGTACGTCTGTGCATTAAAGTTTCTAAATGGATCAGTCTACAACGACTCGGATAGTCAGGTAGATTTGCTGGGTCATTCCACGGAAGTTGACGAAGAGCATACCGTACAAAATTGCGTTGAACCCTTTCCATCCGGATGATCTGAACTGAGTGATAAGGCGACCACACGCTAACAGCATACTCCATGATGCTACGAACGATCGAACAGTACAGCGCCTTGAGAGCATATATATCGGTGAAACCACTTGTATTGCGACGAATAAATCCCAGTGCTGCAAAGGCCGTTGCAGTAGTTGTGCTAATATGCTCATTAAACCGGAGTTTTGTATCTACAGTAACCCCTAGGTCACGAATTGCTTGAACTCGCTCTATAGCTTCTGAGCTGATGGAGTATTCAAACTCTGTTCGGGATTGCGGGCGGGTGAACGAAATAACTTTGCACTTTTTGATGTTCAGTTCCATTCCATTCTCAGAACACCACAACAAAATCTCGTCGATGTCAGCCTGAAGAGCGCAACTGTCGAGATGCGATGATATAGGGGTTAATTATAGAAGTCTAGTCGAGCAACTCGACTCGAGGCTTGTCACTATCGAGTCGAGCGAAATTGCGCATTATAGAAGCCGACTGACACTGATCGAGTTGGCAACGAAACGCAACTGTTAACTGTAGTGTTTATTTTTTTTAATTTCTTTGAAATATTACATCATGCAGTAATTCGAGACTTTCATATATTAAGCTGTCATTTTTGATAGTCGACGAAAAAGTATTTATATTTGCACTCCTGTTTTGTGAATAACTCCTAAGTTTTTTGTTATTCGGAAAACCTCATTGGGACGCTGTTCCAAAGTAGCGATTTGAAGTATTTTTCGGAGAAGTTATTAATTAATATGTCGATATCTATTTCAAAGATGATTCAGAAGAGGGGTTATTATCTAATTATCACCAATTTATACGTGGTAATACTGAAGCTATTGACAGCATTAATTCTTTAAACATTTCACATTCGAAGGTAGGTGTATAGATATGTATTGATCGATCAATCTTTTTCCTAAGCTTCTGGTACCCTAAGAGGATATTTTTTTAGAACCGAGGATTTTTTTGTTGAATTTTAAATTTTCTGAAATTTGGAAGTATTCTTGAAACTTTTTTGATATATTGATAAACTTCTTTAAATTTGTTTATGCTTCGCTGCTTAACATCAGGGAATTTTTCTTAACGATCAAACAAGATGATATGGAAACCAAGGAATTGTTATTCATACAAGAGTTTGTTTCCTAGCTCAAAGTACGATGTGAACGGTTGGGAAGATGGTGTTTTCCATATTCTAGAATGGTGTCATGAGCAATGAATATAATTATGGTCATGTGAATGATTTTCGTAATAACTGCTTCTTCTGTTCGTCAATGATTATCTCTTGAATTTCAGGAAAGCTCTTTCCTGATCTTCGACAAAGCCCTTCGCTGAAATCCTTGGATTTTTTCTCCTGAATTTTTAGCAAGTTTCCTCATGAACTTCTTGGCAGGCACTCCTGATTTTCTTGTAAATTCATGTCTAACAACCCAGCCTAACCTTCCAGGAACAGTTGATAAATTTTTTTTCTGAACTTAGTTACTGTCTAAAATTCTGATAAGTTCCATCCTAAACTGTGAGGAAAATTTCTCCCAAACTTTTAGAAAGTTTTCTCCAGAATTTCTTAAAAAATCTTCTTAAACTTGTTGGAAGTTTTTTCCTGAACTTTTGAGAAGTCCTCTTGTGTACTTCAATGAAGTTTTCTTCTTAACTTCGGGGAAGTTTGTTCCTTCATTTCTGAGGCATTCCTGATTCAACTAATAGGAAGTGTCCCCTATATTTCTGGAAAGATTCTTCTTGTTTTTCTCAGAAGTATCTAGCTGAACTTTTGGAAACTTCTGAACTTCAAGAAAGCCTCGTTCTGAACTTCTGGAATGTTCGATACGAATCCTCAGGAAAGCACTTATGAGTTGTTCCTACTTAACTTTTGGGAAATGTCCCTCTCCTGCACTTTAGAGAAGTTTCCTAAAATTGTTGAGAAATTCCTTCTTGAACTTATAGCTAGTGCTCTCTCTGATAGGTTTCTTCCTGAAATTCTGGGAAGTTTTTTCCTGAGCTTATTTTATCTAAACATCCAAACATCTAAAAGTCCCACCCTGAACTACGAAGAAAATTTCACCGAAACTTTGGGAAAGTCCTCTCTAGAATTTAAAGGAAAATTCCCTTAAATTTGTAGGAAGTTTCTTCCTGAATTTCTAAGAAGTCAAATTCTGAACTTCTGGGAAGTTTTCTCCTGAACTTCGGGGAAGTTTGTTCCTGAACTTCTGAGGAAATCTTGCTCAAACTACTAGGAAGTATCCACTATTTTTCTGGAAAGTTTCTTTCTGTTCTTTGAAGAGGTTTATCCTTAAATGTTCTCTTCTGAACTTCGGTAAAGCTTTATAGCATTTCTGGGAAGTTCCAACTAAACTTTTGGGAAGTTTCTTCTGAAACTTCTGAGAAGTCCTTTCCTGAGCTTCAGAGAAGTTCTGAGCTTTGTGGAACTTTGCTCCTGATTTTTTGAGAAATTATAGGTAGTGCCGTCTCTGGTTGGTTTCCTCCTGAACTTTGAGAAAGTTTTTTTTCTGGACTTCTGGGAAGACGATTTTGAATTTTTGGGAAAAACTCGAACACCTCTAGAATATTTCAAACGTTTAAGGAGTCCTCATTCATAAACTTCTTCCTGAAGCTCTAAGAAATCCTCTCTTGATTCTTGGGGATGTTCTCCCCTTAACTTCAGGGAAGTATGATTTTGAATTTCGAAGATGTTTGGTCCTGATTTTTTTTTGGGATATTCCTGCTTGAACTGCTAAGAAGTTTTCTTTCTATAATTCAAGAAAATTAGGACTGATTTCATAAATTTCATTAATTCCTGGGTCGATTTCCTAATCACAAGTGCAAATGTACTGAAATAATACGTTGAGAAGTACAATAGAAAAAAATCAGAGTTCTAAGAATAATTTCAACAGCTCATCACATTTACTGGGACCGACTGAGATTGAGAGTCAATGTTGGGATCACAAACGAGAATAAATCGAGTTCTTGGCTAATTTTTTGCATTAGTTTTGCTGGATCCACGCCACATACGCCTTTGGCGATGTCCACATATATTTTAATCAGTTCAATGAACCATTCAAACTAACGGTAGTTTGTTTTGTTTAAAATTGAATTAGAGTTTTCTGCTAGAAGTAAATTTTTTTCTGTTAATTACCCTGCAAAAAAATAATGGTTTGGTGTATTTCTTACCTTGCCAAGTCAATCACCACTAACCGATAAAAAACGCGTATCAAAACAAACTCTTACTTGACAAAATGTGACAGATCAGTCACTAGTTACCGAGCGATCCACTGAGTCAACCAACTCGACAAAATTTCGTCGAAAGTCCAAGACATCTGTAATAGCAAAATTGGTCTGTCGAGCAAAGTGACGGCCGACTCGATTTCTATAATTGGCCCCATAACCTTGTAGATTTTTAGATCGTCAGCGTAGAGGAGAAAGCGTGATTTCACTGGAACCAAATTCGGCATGTAGCGGTTTTTGAAAGCAAGAAATATTTCCATGGTGGTTTGATACCCCTCCCCTCTCTGGAGAAACAATTTTCTGCATAACTCAGGAATTAATTAAGCAAATGGTACCGAATTTGGCATGTGGAGGTTTATGAAGACAAGAAATATTTCTATGGTGGTTCAAGATCCCTCCTACCTCTGGAAGGGGGGCTCACATACAAATGAAACACAGATTTTCTGCATAACGCAAGAACTAATCATGCAAATTGAATCAAATTCGGCATGTGGAGGTCTTTGAGACACCTCCACCCTCTGAAAGGGGGGAGGGGACTCAATCTAAATTAAACACAAATTTCTACATAACTCGAGAACTAATCAAAAAAAAAAAAAAATTATATATGGGGGTTTTTTTAAAAAAAAAAGGTTATGTGGTTAGAGAAACCCCCCCCCCCCGGAAAGGGGGCTCTCACAAAAAAAAAACAAATAAAACAAAAAAAAAAAAAAAACACCAGAAAAAAAAAACAAAAAAAATATAAAACACAAAAAAAAAAAATATAAAAAAAAAAATTAAAACTCTCAAAAACGAAAAAAAAAAACACACAAAAAAAAAAAACACAAAAACCACACATTTTAATTAATTTTAATTTATTTACATGCAAACGCACCCCCGCCCCCGCCCGGCCCACCAACAACAAAAAAAAAAAATTTGCCCATGGCCCCTCAACCTATAACAATCACAACAATAACCCACCACTCCTTAAATAAGTTAATATACACCACAAAACTCCCGAAGTGGGTGGAACTATTGTCGGCAGTCTTCTTTTCATTGGGCTATCGTTTCATTTGAACGGCAGCCCTGATTTTGCACCTTTAAACTGAAGAAATGATCCATGAAAAATTGAAATTCGTTCCATAAAAAAACGTATTTATGACTCATAAGGCTCTGATGAAAATTTATAAAAAAAATGAATATGATCCATAAAATACAGCAATGTGATCCATACTTTATGTAGGTCTTAGCAATAAAATGTCAAAAATGTACCGTTGTATATCTACACCATAAAAAATTATAATTTTTACCACAGGAGTTATTTTTTTTTTTAAAAAGGGGGGGGACAAAAAAAAAAATTTTGTAAAAAAATATGTTTTCTAAAACCGACACATACGCAATTCGACGAAAGATGTGTTTGATTGAATTTATTTTCTCATCTCTTTCAACTCATTCTTATGTGCTAAAGGACGCTTGCATGTGTCGGTCTCTGGAGACAGAAATTTACATGACATTTTGGTAGTGTGTAGGGTATGATCGATAAAATTGTACGCATTACCCATAAACATATTGGAAATGTTCCATAAAAGGTTCAATATCATTCCTTAAACGTGTAAAATTGATCCTTAGAATGTAACGTTTGTGAAATAAAATATATGCACATGATCAACAAATTATTTAAAACATTCCATAAATAAACCGCCAATGATACATAATAGGTTTGAAAATGAACCATGAACTTCTAAATATGGTCCATAGCAAATCAGTTTTGTGAATTTAAAATAATATGTTTGATCCATAAATAATACCGGAGGTATTCCAATTTGGGTTTACATTTTTTTTTTATTTTAACTACGGGAAAATCGATCTAGACTGCGCTACTACTCAAATTTATTAACATATCCGTTCTTTTATATATGCGGCTTAAATATTGCTGTAAAAGAAGAATCACTTTGGAGAAGATTTTCAATTTTCAGAGAGCTGACATACTTTTGCGATCTCACGTTCTTTTACGACCGCAACTGCGATCCATGTTTCCCAATAAATTTGCCAAAGAGCACTCGTGCACGTAAAGAACTACGGCAGCCCTATGTTTGCACCTTTAAAACTGAAGGAATGATCCATGAAAAATTGAAATTCGTTCTATAAAAAACGCATTCTTGACCCATAAGACTCTGGTGAACACCCACAAAAAAAAATAATAGGAATGATCCCTAAAATTCATCAATTTGATCCATACTTTTAACAAGATTCAGCAATAAAATATCAAATATTAACCGTTCACATTTCTGCACTATAATATGTGCATATCACCCATAAATTATTGTAAATGTTCCATGAATAAATTGCCAATGATCTGTAATAGTTTGTATGACAAATCATAATCTTCAAAAAATGATTCATAACAAACCAACAAACCAGTTGCACAATTAACATTATTTGATCTCCCCGCAACTGCGACACATGTTTGTAAAGAAATTTGGTAAAGAGCTCAGCTGTACATAAAGAACTACACGTCAAATTTATGACTTGATTAAACTGTTGTTTCAGAAAATTTGATTTAAATTATGCCGGGCAGACGCTTGCTGTCCAACTCGCTATCGCTCGTCGGACCAAACTAAAAAAAAACAGCCTCCGTTTGCATTATACCGGGCAAATGTTTGAATCAACCGTTTGCTTGGAATCTAATCTACGCTATCTTAACACTTCGGATGTCGAAAACATCGACCGTTTAGTTCTTCAATCCTCAATACGGCTCCGCAAAAACTCCGTAATCCTTTTGTAGTAGTAATATTTTATCCGGATACCTGAAAGAACGGATATGTAACTAAATCTGAGTAGTAACGCAGTTAGGGATCAATTTTTCAATCTTTATGGATCAAAATTTAAAAAAAATAGTGCCCCAACTTGGAAAAATGCAGGCATTATTTATGAATCATACCATATGGTTTAGCGAACAAAGCTGATTTTCTATGTATCATTTTTATAAGCTTATAGTTCATTATTCATCACTTTATGGATCATTGGCAATTTATTTATGGAAAATTTCAAATACTTTATGGTACAAGCGAATATATTTTATTGCACAGAGGTTACATTCTATGGATCAATTTTACAAGTTTAAGGAAAGTTATTGAACCTTTTATGGATCATTTGCAATATGTTTATGGGTAATCCGTACACTTTTAACGATCATGCCCTAGATATAAAACGGTACATTTTTGACATTTTATTGCTAAATTTTATATAAAGTATGGATCAGAGTGGTGAATTTTATGGATAATTTCAATTTTTTTTATGGATATTCACCAGAGTCTTATGGGTCAAGAATGCGTTTTTCATGGCACGATTTCCATTTTTTTATGGATCGTTTATTACTTTTTATATGCAAAAATACGTTTGCCCCAAAAAAACCCCCCACACCCACACCATTTTCCCCCCCTTTTTATCACAATCTCTTTTCTAACAAAAAAAAAAATTATTATCAATTCATTTTCTCATATTTTTTTAGGGGATTTTTTCGGAAGCTCTTTGCACCATGCAGGGGTTAGATGTATGGCGAGCTCAAAGCTATATTTATGGGAAAAATTGTTATAAAGGGCGTTTTACTAAATAATTTAATACAACTTACAATTGGTCTTCTCGTACAAATTCAATTATTCTCCTCGTATAAACTTTAATTGGTCTCCTCGTGTAAACTTTAATGTGGTATGCAACTAAATTAATCCAGAAAAACTAGCGGAAATAATAATGCCTTGCTGTCAAATAGGTTTCAATAGGCCTGTCAAGAAGTGATGTAGCTAAGTTGCGCACGGTTGGATGAAGTCAGTCGACAGTGGCGAAGGTTACACCCAACATCCCCCGACCCGTAATGCTGGTGCAGCGATTCCGGTAATGCAGCGTTACTCCTCAGCTCCATTGTTGACTGATGTCTGGATATCTAGAACGGCGATCTTCGTCACCGGTCGGCGTAGCACTCCTCCTGTAGTCTTCACCAGGGCTTGCCTGGCCCGTCCGTCGCGTCCCTTCACAACTGAAAGGATGCGTCCTCGTAGCCATCCGTTCCGCCTCGATTCGTCGACAATAATGACCGGGTCTCCATCCTCTGGTTTCTTGGCTTCCTCGAACCATTTGGTACGCTTGCAGATCGTCGGGAGGTATTCCCGTACCCAGCGACGCCAAAACTGGTCAACCAGGCTTCTTGTTAGCTTCCAGTTGGTTCTGAGGCACTCTGGATGTGCAGGAATGGTTTGTGGAGGCTGCGCGGCTCCCTGCGAGTTCAGAAGCAGGAAATGATTGGGTGTTAATGCGTCTTGCGCTTCTGACTCGATGGAGACGAACGTCAAAGGACGCGAGTTGACGATTCCTTCTGCCTCGATCATCAGTGTAAGGAGCGTTTCGTCATCGGGGTTCCTGGTGGTGCTTAATGTGGCAAAGGCAGTCTTGACCGACCTAACGAGTCGCTCCCACGATCCTCCCATATGCGGGGCGGCTGGAGGATTGAAGATCCATTTGGTGGTTGCGTTAGTGAAAGTCGATGATAGTTGCTGGTTCATTTCTGCTATCTGCTGCTGCAACTCGCGGCTAGCTCCAACGAAGTTTGTACCGTTATCGCTTCTTATCTAAAAGGGTGATCCGCGCCGTACCAGAAATCGACGAATTGCCATCTTGCATGCTTCCGTGGACAGGGAGTGCACTATCTCTAGGTGCACTGCTCGGATGGTAAGGCAAGTAAACAGTGCCACCCATCTCTTAACTAGCGAACGTCCAACTTTGACCATCATAGGACCAAAATAGTCGAGGTCAACGAACGTGAACGGCCGGATGTACGTACTAAGTCTCACTTCCGGAAGCGGCGCTTCACGTGGACATGATGGTTTGGCCTTTGACACTCTGCACCACATGAAGAGCTTTGCTATATTCCGTACGAGCGCACGGAGACAGGGCACGTAGAACCGCTGACGCACTTCGTTGATGACCGTTTCCCGATTTGCATGGAGGTATCGTCGATGGTACCAGTCGACAATCAGGTTCGTTAAGCGGTGTCCCTTCGGAAGAATTACGGGAAATTTCGTATCGTATGGCACGAAGATTGCCCCAGTGATACGCGTATCCATTCGAATCACTCCACATTCGTCAATGAACGGCGATAGCTTGTAGATCCGGCTGGTGCGATCAATCCTTGACTGGGCGCCATCTATTGATTTCTTGAGTATCATGCACTCTTCTGGAAACGAAGATCGTTGAGTCAGCCGCCAAAGAGCACTCTCGGCCCGTGCAAGTTGTTCTCTGCTAGGGTGGGAGGTCAATCTCTGTTGTTTCGTTCGCTTCCGTCGACAGTTATCCACGAAGCGGAATAGGTACGCAACTGTTCGCCAGAGTCTCTCATACTTAGAAAAGCGATTCAAGTCGATGATCTCCTCTTGCAGATCGTTCAAATGGACCAGGCAAGGTCGAATTTCCTCTTCGGTGATTTCTGGGTCTGCTTGTCGCGGCCACAGAGCCTCCGGGCATCTCAGGAACTCCGGTCCTTTGAACCATCGACCGTCGGGCTTCAAGTTCGGTTTGTTGCGCCATTTTGTACCGTCATCTGCAGAGTTGAGCCCCGATGGTACGTACTTCCACTCCTCGGGATTGGATTTGGTCAGAATTTCTCCAATTCTACAAGCAACGAACTGTCTGTAGCGGCGATGATCGGAATGTATCCAGGAAAGCACGGTTTTGGAATCTGTCCAGAATACTTTACGTTTAATTGGAAGGCTGTGGCCACTGCATAACGTTTTCATAAGCCTGCACCCTATCAGTGCCGCTTGGAGTTCGAGTCTCGGGATCGAGAGAGTTTTTAACGGCGCTACCTTGGCCTTGGCAGATACGAGAGCACTATGGAATTCACCATCGATAACGGCTCGAAAGTAAGCGACGCACGCATATGCTGTTTCGCTGCCATCTACAAAAACGTGTAGCTGAAGGTCTTCGATAGCTTCTGACGATACGCCCGGGAAATACGCGCGTGGTACTTGAATGATTCCTAACTCTTTAAACATTCCAGCCCAATCCCGCCATCGTCCCATAATTGCGCCCTCCACTTCATCGTCCCAACCGGCCTTCGTACGCCAGATATCCTGAATAATTACACGTCCATGAATCAGAAAATGAGAGAGAAGGCCTAATGGGTCGAACTGGCTCATTACGTAGCGCAAAATACTTCGCTTCGTTGGATAACTGCTTCCACGTCAACATTACTGGAAAACACGAACACATCCTCTTCTGCATTCCATTGCATTCCAAGCACTCGCTCTACTTGATGTTCCGTCGCTCCAACAATCTTCGTTGCTGAGAAATCAGCTTCCCCGACCCGTCGGAGCACTTCGGATGAGTTGGACAACCAGTTTCGGATGATGAAGCCGCCTTGTCTATGCACTAGTTTCACCTCATCTACGACCTGGCCAGCTTCTTCCTCGCTGTCGAAACTCTGCAAATAGTCGTCGACGTAGTGGCGACGTTGGATTGCTTCTGCTGCTCTAGGATACTGCTCTGCGTGTTCGGCGGCATTCAGATTCTTGACGAATTGTGCCGAGCATGGTGAGCACGTCGATCCGAAAGTTGCCACGTCGATTACGAAAGTTCGCACTCCTTCACCCGTTTCTACGAACCAGACAAATAACTGGCTGAAACGATCCTCTCGTCGCATCTTAAGTTGATGGAACATTTCCTTTATGTCTCCTACAACTGCAATCCTCCGTTCTCGAAAGCCATATAGAACTTCTGGTAGGGGTACTACTAGATCTGGTCCTTTCAGCAGCATACTGTTGAGGGAGACTCCGTCCACAGTAGCTGCTGCGTCCCACACTATGCGGATCTTATTTGGTTTGTTCGGGTTTTGTACGACGCCAACCGGAAGATACCATATCCGACGTTGATCAGCTGATTGAAGTTCATCCTCCATTGTTTCGTGGATGTATCCTTTCTCTTGATATTCCACTATCTGCTGTTTCACGCTTTTCATCACCTCCGGATTTCTTTTCAATCGTCGCTCTAAGCATTGTAGCCGTCGAACCGCCATCCCGTAGCTTTTAGGAAATTCTACATAATCGTAGCGCCATAGCAGGCCGGTTTCAAATCCATTTTCGGTCCGCTTTGTTGTACTCTCGAGTATAGATCTAGCCCGCTTGTCGTCCTCGGACTCGGGGCTCCGGTCCACTGACACCCCTGTATTTTCGACCGTAAAATACTCCTTCACTAGCTCGTGTAGGTTATTCTCCTTGTCGCATCCACAGATATGAAGATTGTAGCTGGGATATGTGGTTCCTTTTGGCACCGCTCCGTAGATCGCCCAACCGAGGCGAGTTTTGGCAGCAATTGGTTCACCTAGTTGACCCTCTCTTATTTGCTGGGTAGCGGTAAGATGAGTATGCTTCGCACCGATCAGTATACCTGGTGCTTTGGATTCGAAATCTTTTATCGGTAGTTTCCTGAGGTGCCCATAACGTTCGCTAAGCTCCTTGTACCGCAGCGTCTGGTTTGGTAACGCCAGTGATTCCACAGTCCTTACATCGTCGAGCGCGTATCGCTTCTTTCCTCCAGCTCCCGCAATCTCGATTTCCACTTGCATGGAGTCTTCTTCTTCCCGAGTGATGTTGCCCGTCCAGGTCAGGCATAGACGTTTCCTTGCTCCTGCAACCTGTAGTGCATCGGCGAGGCTCTTCTCCATTAGCGTAACGGACGATCCCTCATCGATGAATGCCAGCGTATTGATAATCTGTTCCTTGTTGAAGAGCTTAGCCGATAGGATGCGAAATAATGTAGAGCTCGCGGTACGATGAGCGTTAACACCTTCATTCTGGGTTTCTGGTTGCGGATCACTGGCTCGTAGTGGTGTTTGCCTTGGTACGAGGGGTGGGTTCACTGGAGTACCATGCAAGAGTTGATGATGTCGAATTTGACAACCTTGTAAAAACACCTTAAATATTAAACAAATTAAATTTCTTTTTCAATTCATTAAATAAAAAATTCAGGAAAAACATACTTCCCATCCCTCCACCATTGCCGGGCCTTACGCTTGACCCCGCCATCGGCCTAATCGAATCGTTAAAATCAAATTCGAATTCCATTCATTCTAATTCAAATTAGTTGCCCTTTTTGTACGCCACCGTGTACCCCCCTACGCCACATTCGCCACCAGGCCAAGCAGTTTGCCGAACTGCTGCTCGTCCTTAGCAGGTCTTCTGTAGGAAGTCCCACCTTTCTCATCTTTCCATCCCGTTCATTTTGTCCTTTGAACGACTCCTGCACAGTTGTTGGCGGCGTACCACTCCATGGCCTTTTACCGTAATGGCAAGATGCCAAATCCGGCAAAACAGTACGGAACAACCGTGTTTCTTCAGGAAAGGCAGCAGACGTTTATTCAAACACTCTTTCACGTAAATTCTGGTTGACAGTCCGGAAGCTATGAAAATGCTGCTTTTCAAGCAGGTACAGATGCCCCCGCTTGCCAAACCAGATATTTCTTTGCGAACTTTGACAGTTTCGTGTGCTTGAAAATATCTGCTACCTTCCCCTTCCTTTTGAGCCGTAATAAAGACTCCTGTGCCAGCTGCTGCTAGGTAGCTTCGACGTATATCTACCACGCAGTCAAACTTCGTCAGCATCGTCGTCACCACCTCGGAAATCGCCTTGGCCGTCGTATTTTGTTTATCATCGCGATTTGCCGTGAGTCACTAACTTCTTGTAAGTCGACTAGTCCGGCTCGTTTTTTGGCTCGATGCACGGTTGTAGACGATACACCACGCAGCTTCATTTGCGGCATCTCGGAGAGAAGGGTTAAGCGCTTGAAACCACCGGCAACTCTCTTTGTCGTCTCAGCGGCTTCCGGTTTTCCGATTTCCCGATCCAGTAACTTCCTGGCTGTCGACAGTCTTCCCTCTTCCCTCCCCTTCCAGTTCTAAACCACCGGCTTTAATTACATTTGTAACGGTTGATTTGGCAACTTTTAGCGATTTTGCCAACTTTGCGTCACTAGCGGCACTCCTTCGCGATGCGGGGAGCAAAATTTTTATACGGCTGCGACACTGAAGAGTGAATTCCAAAATCAAAATAGGAGCAACATTCTACACACACACACCTTCAAAATGAGGGGTGTTCAGGGGTGTTCTCCACATCACTATACCCACAGGCTTCTGTGGATGTGTTGAAGGCACTAAAAAACATTGGCCATTCCTCCGAAATTCCGCTGAATATTGGCAGGTCCCTAGGCATCACATGTCTCGCCGCCAGTTGACGAGGTGTGGGCGCATTTGCTTCACGATTCACTACCGGCACTTGATTATTCGAAAGCGTTGATGGTTGATTCAGTAGAGGCACTTGCCATACGTTGGCATTCATAATTGGTAACGAGTGGCTAACGGGGTACACGTGAGAGTATTGTTGGGGAGCATTTGAAGGCAATATCAAAGGTACATAGGATTGGTTTACATTCATTGGGTTTCCTGACAAATTGCATTGGCTTACACTAGTATTGGTATATTGCAGGTAGGGGACTGAACCTAACGAAACTATACTTCCTATGCTATTCGTTACACGATACGCTTAGCTTACGTTCTCCCCTGTGGCGGGGTAACATCCAAGCTGACCCACTGAACTGATTGTTGACGGTAAACATTGCGTAGGATGGGTGTAGCCTGATGCCAAATTGATCCAATTTTTTCGTGGTCGGTGTCGAAGAATCCAGCTGGAATGATCCTACTCCGGCCTGGAAGTCGTATATGTAGCCCGACGTTTGACCCAATACCTGCGACGGATGGCCGTAGTTCGATTCTTTCGAGGAGATACCAGCGGGTGCTGACGATTGGATGATGGTTTTCGGCCCATAACCAGGAGCGAGGGTTGCGGGCGGCATCGACGAAAAAGTTGACATAGGCATGGCCATTTAGGTACTGACAGCAGCAGAAAACTGGCGATATCAATTCGGAGTTAGTCGTAGGAATCGTCATTGTGCTAGCTGATGCAATTATTTGCTGATTTGTGCACGCATTGACCTGATTCAACCGACTCATCCACTCTGCAGTACGGCCGATGTTTTCCGTTTCTCCGCTTGTAGTACCGGCGCCATCACGTGTGTCATTCAAAATGTCGTACTGTGCCTTCAACATCTCCTTCTCCAGTTGCAGTTTCTTCCGTGCGAGCTGATTCGAGTGATCCAGCTCGATTTCCTTAAGCAGATGTGCCTTTTGCTCCTCCAGCAGTTTTAAGTTGAGACGGGTACGTTCGCTGATCGGGTTACTTCCTCCGATGACATTCCCATTGGAATTATTCTCCGGTATGTTCTCACCTTCCGAGTGGCCTGCGCTAACGCACTGGTTGCACTTCCAGACTTCGTCTATTTTTTCCTCA
This sequence comes from Aedes koreicus, assembly GCA_024533555.2. Lineage (NCBI taxonomy): Eukaryota > Metazoa > Arthropoda > Insecta > Diptera > Culicidae > Aedes > Aedes koreicus. The sequence goes on along the minus strand of JAHHFK020004596.1, from coordinate 3,662 downwards.
TCGTATCCAGCACATCCGTAGTGGAACCACTTGTTGCACACTTCACACATGACCATATTATCGATGTTGTTGGCCTGGTCGCACAACACGCAATCGAATCGGCTGGTCTCTGGCATCCTGTTGCCCTTATTCCAACGTAATAACCTCAATTCTTTGAGTTTTGTTGAGGGAATTTTTCGGAAGCTCTTTGCAGCACGCAGGGGTTAGATATATGGAGAGCTCAAAGCTATATTTATGGGAAAAATTGTTATAAAGGGCGTTTTACAAATAATACAACTTACAATTGGTCTTCTCGTACCAAATTCAATTATTCTCCTCATATAAACTTTAATTGGTCTCATCGTGTAAACTTTAATGTGGTATGCAACTAAATTAATCCAGAAAAACTAGCGGAAATAATAATGCCTTGCTGTCAAAATAGGTTTCAATAGGCCTTTCCAGAAAGTGATGTAGCCAAGTTGCGCACGGTTGGATGAAGTCGGTCGACAGTGACGAAGGTTACACCCAACACTGAAACCTTGATCGGATTTAAACTTCTCGTGGAGTATCTTGCTCAAAGAGGCATCAAATTCTTTACACATGACACCAAAACTGAACGTCTGTTCAAGGTGGTCTTAAAAGGTCTAGCCAGTGGTGAATCCCTGGATGAGATCAATCAAGAAATTATTAAATTGCTTGGAGTTACACCAGTTCAAGTGATAAAGATGAAAAAGAAATCCCAACCTGGCGATTCTCGCAATGGGATTTCTAACGAATTTTATTTAGTTCATTTTAAATCAAATGAACTGAATAACCTCAAGGCATTGGAAAAAGCCAGCCTTATGCTCCATGTCAGAGTGAAGTGGGAACACTTCAGGAAGACTGGAGGAAATTCTCAACACCTCACCCAGTGCCGTAAATGCCAGGGATGGGGTCACGGGACAAAAAATTGTCACATGGATGCCAAATGCATGCATTGTGGCGATTCCTCTCACGCCAAGGACAACTGTCCTGTGAAGGATCCCAAAAATTTTAAATGTGCGAATTGTGGTGGAAACCACAAATCCAATTTTTGGGAATGCAAGACTCGCAAAGCGATCTTGAATTCTCGTGCTAAGCATCAGGTAGGGACCGCTTCACGTTCCCGACCAGGTAATTATTCCTCGGCTGTTAACAACGGTCATCGAGGAGGAAATCCAACATTCGTACCGGAAGGTACGATCAATGCCCAACCGTCAAATTTTCCACTGCTATCTGCTGTTAACAATGGTCAGCGAAGTACAAATGTACCCGTAAGTACAAACAGAGCACAAGTTTTCAATGCGTAGGTCAGCAAAAGAATCTTCTCAAGGGTGACCTACAGAAGCTTACCCGTAATAGGTCAAAATTCTTCATTATTGGTGATTTTAATGCAAAACACCGATCGTGGAATAATGCTCAAAGTAATTCCAATGGTAATATACTATTTGATAATTGTTCTGCGGGTTATTACACTATCCAATACCCAAACAGCCCAACTTGCTTTTCTTCTGCCAGAAATCCCTCAACTATTGATTTGGTCTTAACTGATTCATGTCAACTTTGTAGCCAATTGGTTACCCATGCTGACTTCGGTTCGGATCACCTTCCAGTAACTTTTGAAATATCTCAAGAAATAATTTCTAATCCCAACAGTTCTACAATCAATTATCATAGAGCTGATTGGAACCAATACCAAACATTCATGGAATATAACTTTGATCCTAATATTCCTTTGGAAACTAAAAATGATATCGATAATGCTCTTGACTCTCTGACTACTTCCATAGTTGAAGCAAGAGCTGTCTCAGTTCCAAAATGCGAGGTAAAGTTCAATACAATTATAATAGACGACGATCTTCAGCTTTTGATCCGTCTGAAAAATATCCGTAGAAGACAATATCAAAGAACACGCGATCCCGCCATGAAAGTTATCTGGCGAGATTTGCAAAAACAAATTAAAAAACGCTTCTCTGCCCTGAGGAACAAACAATTCGAAAATAATGTGTCAAAATTAGAGCCGAGTTCCAAACCTTTTTGGAAACTCTCCAAAATTTTAAAGAAACCTCAAAAGCCTATTCCAGCGCTCAAAGAAGGTGATAAAATATTGCTAACAAATGTGGAAAAAGCTCAAAAACTTGCTGAGCAGTTTGAGAGTTCCCATTATTTCAGTTTGGGTCTTACTAGTCCTATTGAGAATCAGGTTTCTCTTGATTATCTGAATATTTCCTCAAGGGAAAATATTTTTGATGAATCCTGGGGTACTGATTTGGATGAAATAAAAACTATAACTAAAAAGTTAAAAAATATGAAGGCTCCAGGTGATGATGGAATTTTCTATATACTCATCAAAAAACTCCCAGTGAGTACCTTGTCTTTCATGGTAAAATTATTTAATAAATGTTTTCATTTGTCATACTTTCCTGGCAAATGGAAAAATGCCAAAGTTGTTCCAATCTTGAAGCCCGAGAAAAATCCAGCTGAAGCTTCTAGCTACAGACCAATAAGTTTACTTCCTTGAATCAGTAAACTTTTTGAAAAGCTAATTTTGAATAGAATGATGCTTCACATCAATACAAACTCAATTTTTGCAGATGAGCAATTTGGATTTCGCCATGGCCATTCAACTACTCATCAACTTTTGAGAGTAACTAATTTAATTCGTTCAAACAAATCTGAAGGCTGCTCAACTGGAGTTGCTCTTCTAGACATAGAAAAAGCATTCGACAGTGTTTGGCATGAAGGTTTGATTGCTAAATTGAAAAACTTTAATTTTCAGCTCTATATTATAAAATTAATTCAAAATTATTTAACTGACAGAACTCTGCAGGTAAATTATCAGAATTCCAAATCTGATCGACTACCTGTTAGAGCTGGGGTTCCTCAGGGTAGCATTCTTGGGCCGATACTATATAACACTTTTACTTCCAACCTCCCTGATTTGCCCTCAGGGTTGTCAGAAATCCTTGTTTGCTGATGACACAGGCATCTCCGCTAAAGGAAGAAGTCTTCGTGTCATTTGCAGGAGACTGCAGAAAAGTTTGGACATTTTCTCTTCTTATTTACAGAAATGGAAGATTTCTCCCAACGCTTCCAAAACTCAACTTATAATATTCCCACATAAACCTAGAGCTTCTTTTTTGAAACCTAGTAGTAATCACATCGTTACTATGAGCGGTGTTCCAATTTCCTGGTCAAGCGAAGTGAAATACCTTGGTCTATTACTTGATCAAAAATTAAATTTTAAAAATCACATTGAAGGCATTCAAGCCAAATGTAATAAATATATAAAATGTTTATATCCTCTTATAAACAGAAAATCCAAACTTTGTTTGAAGAACAAACTTCTAATATTCAAACAAATTTTTAGACCGGCCATGCTTTATGCTGTGCCAATATGGTCTAGTTGTTGTGCTACTAGGAAAAAAGCACTTCAAAGGATTCAGAACAAAGTTCTGAAAATGATTTTGAAGCTGCCACCCTGGTTCAGTACTATTGAATTACATAGAATTTCGAATGTTGAGACTTTAGAACAAATGTCCAACAAAATAATTAATAATTTCAGACAAAAATCGTTGCAATCTTCTATTGCAATGATTAATTCCCTTTATGCTTAGTTAAGATTAATGTTAGTTTGTTTTTAGTTTTAAGATTATTATTGTTAT